>JAUJYT010001401.1:0-11723 GCA_033996565.1 Nanhermannia nana
TTATTAATGGTTTCTTTGAAAATACACTTTAATGTGTTAGCAAATTAACATTTAATTTGTATTTCCATTCAAGTATAGATTACATTCTTCGTATGTTATATCAAATTCATTGAGGCAGAAAAGATTACAATCCTCTAATCTTTTGTTATGAAGCCTATGATGTTAGAGAAAGAATTAAAGCTCTATTCAATAGCACTTTTTTCTCGAATGATCGAATCATCGCTCAACAGAAAGAATATCCATTAATTAGAAAAAAGAGCTTTGATTATGTTTCTAATGATGAATTAGCTCTTTATTGTCAACCATATATATCCTTCATCCGAGAAGTTATTATTTGGCATTCTCTCTGTCATTTTTGACCATTACCTTAATTGATTGTATTTTTCAGATATTTTTATTTAGTTTTTTCCTTTTATTTTTTAAAATTCATTATAAAATTAAGGCTATGAAAAAAATATAGAAATTATTTCTAAAAGATTAAACTTTTTCGCTTAATCATTGAAAAATTAATGTATTTCTAATTCATTGCAACGTTTGATACTATTTCAAAAAATATGAAATATAATTAAAGTGCGTTTTTATCTTTTGCTATTTTGAAACTGTTGAGAAATTAATGAGTGGTTTGATATAATAATAAATTTTTAAGTCTACACTTTAACTATTTGATTGTCCACTTCTTCATAGAGCAATGAAAGCCATGTATTTATTACAATGTGTCATAAATTAAAAGCAGATTTAGTGAAATAGCATTTATGTCTCTTGAATTCAAATTAGATTTTAATCTAACTTTTTATATTGATTACTCTTATTTAAAGGTCAAAATTATTATTTAATAGTTGAGGAAAAACCTTGAAGATCAAAAATGTATTTATATGTTCTCTAATTGATGTTTAGACAGTTAATGCTATATATTTATTAAGAAGATTATTATTGCACAATAATTGTTGTAATTCTGCTTCTCTCAAAGTAATTAATATGCTATTGATATTTGATATATTGCTCAAAAATTAAACTTACTCTAAAGTTACTATTAATTTTGTTCTTTCATCAAATGAGAATCATTTGATTAAAAAAATTAGAATAATTAACAGAATTACAGCTGTGCTGTACTGTGTGCTTAATTCTCTGCATTTTTATGTGCTTATAGGCTTTACTATTATTGACTAAACCCTTATGCAATAGTTTGCAAGACTCAAGATTTAATTAAATTTAAAAATAATTTTTAAATTATTTATATTCAAACAAAGCTCAAAAATAATTACTAAATTGAAATATCTCTGACTCTTGCACCGAATCTTGAAAATTATTATCACTTTGAAAATATGATAATGTAATCAACTATTTAAAGAAACTAGAACTTCTGTTTGATTTCTTATTCATTTCTTTTATAATAAATAATATGAGTCTTCCAAAGATAATTGAGTTCTTCAACATATAATATTGACGCTAAAGATCATTGACTTTTTCATTCGTCCATTTTTTTGGATCAGATTCTTATTAAGCTCTTTCAACTATTTATACATTCAATATTTTGCAACTTAATTATCTAAAAGTTCTAGAATTTTAATAAGTTGGGAGTAATGGTGAATGTTATGATGTTTGACTTATACAAAATTACTAACTCAATCCATTGCTCAAATAATTTGGGAATCATGAATAATATATTTTATTTAATTCAATATACAGTATATATGATATTAATGATCAAACCAATGGGTTAAATATGCGAAACATTTAAAAATAGTAATTATATTAATATATTATATTTGAGTTGAAATGGTTTACATGATATATACAGATATACTACTGAATAGAGAGATTTAATCTAAACAATGAGTGCTGTGTATAAAAAGAAAATCCATCATCACATAAGATGGTAAAGCATATGAAACAGATAGAAATAGCATTTATCGCCAATGAGGTTATCATCAAATATTTCAGACATTTTAGTCATTAGTAGGAGTTTCACAAATTTTAGACGAAGAAAATTCATTTGGTTTAAGTAAACGATGGCTAATCAATCACTAATATAATGGTGTGATACGGGCTCTAATAGTGAAATGTGTGCATATATGTGATTAACACATGATCTGCTGGCGCGAGACCCACATAAGTACATATTGGGTGACACATCAATCAAGTTGATTCCTATGAATGGTCTCTCTATGTAAAGGGGAGCAAAGGGCAGCACTTTCCAAAATTGTTGACTTGCACTTATGCTGGTTTTGATGCTGTGGCATAAATGCTATAATGTATATCATTGAGTTAATCAATCAAACCATAGAAGTAGGTTTAATCTGATGATGTGGTACTATAATAGTGAAAGTAGTGATGCGCGATAGGATTCTGTAGGTAAACATTGAAGGAAATGGACTAAACATGTTTTACACCAAAAGAAATTCGCTTTTGTGGGCGTTTTGTTTTACATATTGAACACTGAGATCTTATGCTCATAATCGGATATAGCACTAGCACTTTGAGAGGGAAATACAATCAAACATAAAGCTCCATTTGTTCACTGGATTTATCCAACCAAAGATTTATTTGTAGGCGGAAAAAGTTAATGCCATCAGTGAGTCTGAATCTAAGAATCTGAACCCATCTATATGTATGCTCAAAATGTTTGCCTACTTTTTTTCTAGTACTTTAAGTAAAGCCTAATACTAGAAACTGAAATAGAGCATCACTAGTTTGAGTTTGAAAGGCTCGCGGAAGTGCATTACTGCTATACATCTCAGTTTTTCCAATGAGAGTCAAAATCTCATAAAGATTCTCCGCAATGCAATTTCCGTAAAACAATCTTTCGCCTCAACTTTACTTGACTTTTGCCTCTAGTTTTTCTTTGTTAAATATTTATATATCAAGTAATTAACTCCAATGATGAAAAGAGCTGAGGAGTTAGCGCTCTATCTCTATAAGAGTTAGTAATGCCTCCAAACATTCAAAAGATAGTCCATGTATTGATCTCTTCTCAATTCTGTAGTTGCCAACAGTGCTCACTATATATGCTAACAGTGACTCTGCATATATACAGTACTAGTTTAGATGATAGCATACAATGTTTTGATCAAATATGGATTATGACAAGAAGACCAATGATTAAACCCATGTCTACTCATTTAGATCGCGCACTTTTAGTGACTTATAATTTAGTAAGTAGTCACCCAATCAGTCGGGATTTTCAACTCAAGGAAGGCTTTGTTACGAATTTGACGATCAATTCGAAGCTATATTGCAATTATGATATTCAACAAATGAAAAACTTATCTCTTCATGCATATTAAGAAGAGAGACGCAAATAGAATGCATATTAAAAACAATATGAAAATTATTTATATGAAGCTATGTTTATATTAACACAAGTCAGGGATTTGGAGAGCAGACAGAGGAAGATAGAGTGAGAGAGCGAGAGAGCGAGAGAGAGAGAGAGAGAGAGAGAGAGAGAGAGAGAGAGAGAGAGAGAGAGAGAGAGAGAGATGTTATGAATTGACTTTAAAGCTCTATTTTATGTCTTAATCAATGTGTAATTAAGGGACACACTATTGCTCGCAGCAAATATTTCATTTGATTAGTGTATAACCCAAATTGCGATCCATGATAGCGACATCCTTAGAAACGGTTAGTCAGCAACTTTTATCTCGTAGTTATGCTATTGTTCTCAACTCGCTCTGCATTTATGCTGTTATTTGTGGAAAAATAGTTCATGAGTTAGTTTGGTTTAAGTGTATTTTTGATGTTTTTGGCACGAACTGTATTTAAGTTTTAATACTCCGCCCAATGCTATATCCATTCTTTTTAGGTTTAAATGCATACTAACTTAGAATCTATTATATCTATTTTATTCAGTCTTTGCTAGTGATCAATAAAACTAATAACTCTTTTATTTGATAAAAAATTTAAATTAAATTCAGACCAAGAATTCTATTGAAAAAGCTTGAAAATAGTTTTTTATATACTGTAAATTAATAACACAGTTACTAATAGTATACCTTTATTGTAAGTTTTCTATTAAATCTCATTACTTATTCATAAAAAATCATTTTCTAATTTTTTTTTATATCCTTAATAAATATCATTTTCAAAAGATATAAAATAATTTTTCAAATTAAAACTTTATTTTTAGCAGAAAAATTTGTACCTTAAAGGGTAACAAAAAAATCGTTGTACTATTCTTTTGAATTAAATGAATACTCACTTTTGATTATTTATTTCTGAGAATTAACACATTTCTGAATTTTAAAAAATTTTAAATGAGATTATTATCCTCACAACCATTTTTCTGATAAATACATAGAAAGGTGGCTCACAATGTCTACCTTTCATTAAAATAAGCTAATTCTTGAAATAAAAGCTTCACTAAGAATGAAATTAAAATATTAATCTCTAATTTAACTTTATTTCTATACTGTACTCAAATTGTTAAAAATGCTTATAAGTTATAACTTAGAATATAAGAATTTATAGTCAAATAGAGTTAGAATACAATCTTCATTATCTAAAATTTTATTCATTTAGTTAATCATTATTTTTTGACTTTTTGACATTTCTTGAATAATAATTTTTTTCATTTCAATATTTAGTATGCAATGCATACTTATTCTAAGTATTAACAGCTGCTCTCGTGTAATACATTATTTCTTTCTCTGAAATATAATAGTTATGAAAAGTTTGCTATTCAGAGCCCAAAGCCCGTCAAGTAATTTATACCATAAACTAAGAGTAGTCACGAATTGTTTTCTTCATTATTGTAATATTAAAAGCAAAGCACATTCAGAGCAAAAAATTTGAGTTTCAGTGAATGCCAGTATTTCCACATGAATTTCTTGTAATCAATACTTAGGCTCAAGCTTTGAATCTCAACTCCTTGATTATCCAGTATATCGTTCACCACCAGATTTAGCCAAACTTCGAAGTTTCAAGGGGTGGTCCACTTTCTCAAAATCTAAGGGCAATAAATTGATTTTGCAGACAATTTTTTTAAACTAATTAAAAAAAAATAAAATTGAATCATTAGATATAAATTTTATTAAACTACTACCTGTACTACCCGTGATATAAACTTTGTTAATGCAGTTTAGACTAAATGAATCATCAAATTATGATTTTAATGTTAAATTAATTGTCATAAAACTCATGTAAATCATAATAATGATGAAAATGCAATTGTCAATTTAAATTTTGGTCTCAAATCCTTATGAGTTTCATTTGCGGTAATCTGAGCCCAGCGCAGACCCATATGTATGTTTTACAATGGATTATTAAGGCTTATTAGTTATGTAAATTCTTTCAATTTAAGACAAGTAGAATCAAAAGGCTCTAAATGTGCTGCTCTTAGATTCATAGCTCATTCTAATGCTAAAATTTTACTAAATTACGTTTTTTTAAAAGTTTGCTTCTCTTTAACTGAATTTTTCATTTTGAGTATTAGATCAGGAAATGAATTTCTAAGAATATCAACACAAATGTAATCTCATTTTATCAGAAATAAGTTTTCATTTTTACAAATAAAATATTTAAGAACTTCTCAAACACTTCAAATAGATCTGAAGTTTTATAAACGGTTTTCAATTTTGAAGCGTTGGTCATGAATCAAACCAAAGCCTTAAACCACAAATTTTCAGCAAATCTCATATCCGTCATAACGCCGTGAACTCAGTCTACAGTTTGTGTAATGCTTCACAAATGCATATAATGATGATTGTCGGGGCGCTGAGAGTGCCATAAAAAATATGCGCTGTTTTATTGTGTTGATCACAAAAGTGAATTCAGTTTATTAGTTATTTTATTGCATTTCAATGAGATAAAGGCTGACACTATTTATACAAAACGCATAACGCGTTACATATTTAGGTTAAATACTCTCTACTTTCGCTTTTTATGCCATTTGTGTTGAAATTGTTTCACTTTAAGAGTTTATAGATAAATAGAAAGCACACAAACGAAGTGAATGAGAGAATAAGCATAAACATAGTGTGCACTTACTTATAAATACAAAAGCGAATCGCTATTCATCATTTAGTTTTTGAGTAAAGTTAAATTAATGGGATTCATAGGACATGTATTTCAGCCTTCTATTTATGATTGTATTGCAATATTGAAAATTATAGTTTTATGGTTTAATTAAATCATTTAAAAGATTAAAATCAACAAATTCTACGATTGCCTACAGTCGAGAATACAGTAAATATTTATATGAACTGTGAATAAAATAGTGCACCAGAAACAGTTTTATTGAAACTTTATTTTATTCGCATCTTTCTATCAATGGTATACTTAACGTATTATCAATAAATTGTTATCCCTTTCCCCCAACTCATTCGTCAAGATGCCAAACACAGGATTGGACGACAAATAGAAATTTCAGCGCTTAAAAAATGAAATCTCTCTTTCTCTCTCCTCTATCTCTATCTATCTATTTGTGCCCAAATCGTTCTGAAGTTCTGCTACTGTATTAAGAGATTGCAAAGGCAAACAAATATGAATTTAAAAATGCAGTCTTTAATAGTTTAGAAGCCCTTATTGTATCGTTTGTGCCATTCTTTCATTCCTTAGCATTGAAAATGATTGAGTGATAGTATGACATAAATCCTAATTTTTATGCTCACTTGTCATGGAATAGGATGTGAACAAAGCCATAACTTCTATTAAATTCATTTTTATCATTAACTATTGTTATATTCGTTAATGGAATTGGGATTCAAATTGTTTTTATTAATTATTTATTTTGTTTTATTTAACTGAATTGAAACGTTGCCGTTTTTTGTAGTTGTAGTTGTGGTGTACTATCAGTATTAGAGGGAATCATACATGAGACGCATGAGACGATGATATATTATATTGAGAGCAATTTCTTTTGTTTTACTTGTATTATAGAATCAGACAAACTATGGATTCTAAGCTATGAACGTGTCATTTGGACTTTCTTTCAATGATTGCGAACTCATTCATCTTCGTGTTGGACATACGATCAGTTCCACCAGAGCCTAAAAGCAAGAGGAAAGAGGTAAGAACTGGCAAAAGCCATAAATCAGTCGATTCATAGAGATGATGGAGTGATGGAGGGAAACAATAATAGTAACACAACTTTTTATTCCGTCCTTTAAGATAAGTCAACAAACTTAACAGCAAAATATGTTTGACTCTTCTTAATGAGTTTTTCCTCTGAGTGTTTCCTTCTCTAGCCTTAAAAGTTTTTTTTACAAATCAGAAAAGTCTGTTCTGAAGTATAAATATCAAAATAGTCGTATAGTCGTCGATAGTTTTCGCTTAAGTTTGTGTGTTGTGCAAGTAATGCGATGAAAAAACTGTTTCACTATTTTCTATTTATCTTATGTGAATGGCAAGAATGGCAACCTTTCAATCTTTTAAAATATTGACGTTACAAATAAACATGCATTTTGCATATGCTTTAGAGCTCAAAAAATCACTTTTTTTGTACCTCAACCTAAAATTCTTATTTCTCACTCCTCTTTCGCTATCTCTGCTGTAGTTATTGAAGTTCGCGTTAAAGTTTATTTTGAAACACAATTCAATTTTATTGTGGAGAATGAATCCTTACTTATTTGAATAGCAGTAGCATTTCATGTTAAAAAACAGAATCAAATGCATTTTTACTACTTGAAGGATAGATTCATAATATAGAACCGTGTTTTTGTAGAAAGCAGACAGTCTGTGACAGTGACGGCTTTTCGTTACGCGACTTCAGTCAATCGCTTCTTCTTTTTATGTTTCATTTTAGTTAAGTTTAGGTTTTCTGTATTTTTAGTCATTGAATTGCTGTGAGTGTGAACATATGATTTCGGCTCAACTCAAGCAAAATAATATGTAGGCTTTAATTTTGGAAATAAGTTAGTGATAAGCTTTCAATTAGAGTAAACCCAAACCATTTCCCAGTGTTTCTGTTGTCATCTAAAAAATTTGTGAACTCAAAACTCTTCACTCATTCTGACTGACTGTCAAATGCCTTCTAATTAGAAATGATGTCTTTGAATATTGTTGAGAATGAGGTCATATCATCCCAAACACACATCTGTAAAGTTATATAATTTTCATTTTATCTTTTACTGAGAATATGAAACTACAGTTTTGATAACAATAATTTATTTAAACTCTGTATCTTTTCAGAAGAGAGTTTTATAAAATTTAAATTTAAATTCACTCTATATATAGTAATAAAAGAAAATTTGAATAAACATATCTATTAAAATTTTGAAGAATAAATTAAATTAATGAATGAGAAAAATATATACAACAAACTCATAGAAAAACAAAATTAAACCTCTCGTAAGTTTTATTCCTTAGAGTGTAGAGTAGTTTTGAGGGAAATTTTTTACCTATTAATATATTAAAGACAAATTCAAAGCTATACTACAGTGGAGTTATAATATATTCCAAATAGATTTTTAACATCTGAGTCCATATTCTGTTTTGAAGGAAACTTATTTGAAAACCTAACCTAAATGTATTCGCATGAATAAAAGCTACATTTTATTATTTTGGTGTTTGATTTTCAATTATCTCGATTTGACAGTTATATCAATAACTGTTACGATTCCATAGAATGTATGAAATTATATAAACGTCAGACAAATCTATTTACATAAAAATATCTTTAATAAAGTACTCTATTTTTATTATTATGAATTGTAATGTGTTTGTTTATCTCCTTTGATGATTCTTCTCTTGACAAAACTGGAGCACGAAATGCTTTTGCATAAAATAGTATTCCAGTCATATTTTTTCTGCTTTTATGGATAATTTAATTCCACTGGTTTTTTCTTATGCTGTCGTTATTTCTGATGAATATAATGTATATACGAGTAAATGGAAATAAAAGCAAAATTTAAGAAATCTCTTCCCTAAGAGTAAAACTCGTAATGAAATTCATAACCAATACCTTATTTGTTCTTTAATGTTAGATATTATTTATTATATTATTTTTCTTACTTGAATGAAATGACTTTTTATTCAAAAGTTTTCAAATGTAAAAAATGAAAGATAATAAGGATATGTCGCAAATTGAATATTGAGCTCTCACATAGCTTTCGTTCAAATGAAAAACGTGACAATCATTTTGAATGATTTTGTTTTTTGCTTTCCTGTATACAGTACTTGAAAGTAAAATTAAAGGCATTAAAAGAATGAAAATTATCATAAAATAATTACTAAAAAGTATGATATTATAAACGCTGTTTGCATTATATAAAAATAGTGAGCTTTCTATTAATATATACTATAATTTAATTTATTTATTTTGGCAAAAGCTTTGGTAGCATTTTATTATACAGCTATCATTGGAGATCTTCATCATAACCGAATGGCATCACTGGTATCACGCAATTTCTTGTTGTTCACGGTTTTCTGTCGCCCTGACATTACAAATGAATGCAATTCCTATTTATTTTCTCTTTTTTCGATCTGCTGGAGTGCTTCGGCTAATGATATAACTCTGACCATTGGTTTAAGAAGCTTTTCATCATTACTTGAATACTAACTTTTCATTACTAATAAAAACTTCTATCAATTGCAAGTAGTTTTATAGCTTTTATTTATTTGAAATATTATCTATTTATGCCCCAAATGACATTTCTATCGTGCAACAGATCTGTAGTGCTATACTTTATTAGAAATAACTCATTAATTAAAATATTAAGAAAATTTCTGATCATATTTGTCTAAAAATTGTATAATTCCATAAAAATTTCTATTTCGATATTACTTCTTATTTCAATTAATCATTTATAGCATTGAATTAAAAAAATGACTTAAAGCATATCAAAAGAATATAGAAATTTTTGTTTGAATCGTGTTCATTCAAAAGTATTCTAGAATTACAATACTGTTAATAAAAATGAATCGATATATTAATAATTAAACTTCATGTTTATTAACAATTCTTATTCTCTAAATGCTTATAATATATTAGATCATCACTACTTATATGAGCATAACTGAAGGTCATATTCATTAAATTTGTCTTTTTGTTGAAAACTTCTTATTCATGTTAATCATAAACGCATTCTTCTTCCTTATTAAGTAAACAATAGATGCCTCAAAGCTCAAAAAATCATAAGATAAGCTTATATTGTGTCACCACTTTTGTCAATAGCAAATAGCACTGAATAAACAAAATTTCAAAATATGCTCCTCTGTGAATATAAGCCATTATATAAAAATACTAAAATTTTGCATATCTTTATCAATTAATTGAATTTCAATAAATTTTATGTTAGAAAATGTTATCATAAACATGTTTAAAGTGAATACAATTTATTGAAAAAAATTTCATAGTTTAAGCTTCAACTTCTATGCTATCTTTCAAATAGTGATTTAGGTTCAAAATTTTATATAACAAACTTAGAAAATGTCGGTATTTAGTTATTAGCTGATATAATATATTTTCAAATACCGTACATGAGATTCGTATCACAGTTTTCAAGCAGTGACACATTACTAAAAAATGTTGCACAATAAATATTGCACTGGTTTTATAGCACTAATTAAATGAAACCCCAATTCTGAGTTTCCGATTTGAATGCAATATAAACTTAATATTACAGCAAAGCATTAGTTGAGTTTTCAAGTCGACTGTTTTCTATGACTGCAAATATTGAACGCAAAGCCAGAACTGAAATTCCCAGTGCTTCTCAAATATATTGCTTCAATTAATTTTAGAAACCAATGCATTAACAGTAAAGAATAAATGTTTCAGTGAAATACTTATTATTGCACATTTGTAACAACGTTTATAAAGTTCAATATGCGCTTCACTTGGTTAGCATTAGTGCAGTGCAGGCAAACATACTTTCCTTACTAAAGTATTGGCTCAGAATAAAAAGAAATCATTTGATCAGGAAATTTAAGTTTTAGACTGTAATTACTTCTATTGAAGAGCAGGCATTTCACTTGTATTATATGTGTTCAAAAATTTAATGGTTCGATATAATGCTGCAAATCGACTCACCTTTTATTAGATATATTAATGAAAATAAATAACATATTATACAAGTATAAGATAACATATTCTGCTAATAAACCCTTTATGTAAGCATTGGTTCCTTTAAGGCTTTTTCATAAACTCTAGAGACGTATAAAATAATATGAGCCAAATTAGTTATGGTCATTATCAAGTCAACCGCAGGCCAAATATCAAATATCCATTAATATATAAATTATTGGTATAGACCTCATGAGGTCTACTCTATAGAGGAATCTTTAATTCGCCGATTCTTTCCCTTTTAGTCTAAATATAATTCTATTGCAACAATACCGCAGTTTTAATTATTGCACTCTTGAGGAATCTTATCTTATTTTAGCCGACTCAGAACTAGTCAAGAAATTATTTTTTAAATAGCAGTAAATTCTCTAATTCAAAATGTCTGCAATTAAGCTGAATTGACTCTTTTTTAAGATAATTTTATTTTAACAAAAATATTTCCTTCAATTGATTGGATTTGAGTCAATTTAAATAACTTTAATAAAAATAAAAAGAGTTGAGATATAAATTATTTATTTAATTATAAATTATTAAGTTTAAAAGCAAAAAAATGTTTAAAGATTCATATTATAAACTTATGGATTTTTTAATGCAAAAGTTTTTAAATAATTTTCATTGCTTAACATTACTGCTTAATCATATTTATGAAATATTACATCTGTTCTGTCTATTGCTAGTCATTAAACTTATTTCTTTTCATTCTTTTAGAACTACATTTATTCAGTCA
>JAUJYT010001402.1:0-11723 GCA_033996565.1 Nanhermannia nana
TCTATATTATTGGAGCGATGGTTCACAGACCGATTCGATGTGAGCGTACAATTGCCTGCTTTTATATCTCAAAACGAGCAATATCTTGAGGGGACTATAATTGCAAACCACACAAACTTATTACCAATTGTAGGAAACGCAACGATTCGGGTTATACTTAAACCACTGAAAACCGAAATTAATTGGAAGCAATTGAATGGCGATTATACTAATTATAGTTCATTTAATGAATACGACTTATTTCAACATATTTTAAAAATGGATTTCGTGAAGCAATTCGGAGGTTCCTATACTTTTCGCTATGATATGAAAGAGTTGACATCATTAGCGCTTTCAACACCATTTCTCGGGAGAGAAATAGTAGTACACGTAGAAGTTGGCGAACGTTTCTTTGATCATATAGTATCAGCATATGCGAGAACTCGAATTATTAACTCTACAATAATACTTCGATTTCTTGATGCACAGCCTGCAGTATTCAAACCTGGAATGCCATTCGAAGCACATGTTGCTGTTTCTTATAGTGATTTTGTTCCCTTACAACCGAGTTTATTAGCGATGTCTTCTCTTTATGTCTCGCCTTCTTTTGTTTTAAAAAGAGACGACATATTTGGTCAGTTGGATGACACCGATCGCTCCAATAGTTTGAAGTTAGAACTCGATGAGAATGGAGTCGCAAAAGTCAAGTTTAAAACACCGCCAAAATTAGAAAGATTCACATTAAGAGCTCGTTTTAGAGCTGGTTATGATGAGGCGAACGCTCAGTTATACGCAATTTCCTCATATACATCATCGAACCGAATGATTCACATTACGACCAGTACACAAACTGGTGAGGCGGGACAGTATGGAATTTTTCACGTCTACGCAGACTTCTATATGAAATTCTTCTATTATTTGGTTGTTTCAAAAGGAAATATTCTGGTGACGGGTCAAGAATTAGTAACAGGAATGTTACGCTCTATTACAACATTTTCAGTGGCTTTATCTTCAGAAATGGCTCCGAGTTGTAATGTAATCGTTTATCATGTCTCTCAAGACGGAGAAATAATTGCTGACAGTGTGAGTTTGCCGATCAAAGGCATAAATCGCGCTAAACTTGATCTTAAACTAAATCTAAATCAAGATCGTTCTGGAAATGTCGTTGAATTGATTCCCGCCTTAACCAAAGGTTCGATCATAGGTCACAGTGCTTTTGACTCTGATTTAGAAGATGTGCAAGCATTCAATGATATCACACCAGCTAAGGCTGAAATAGCATTGAGAAAATTTGAGACAAGAAAATCAAAGAAAACCATTTGGAGGAGTCGTGAGGGCACTGAAGAAAAGGCTTTCTATTATGTCACACATAACAGTGCAAGAGATTCTGGTTCAACATTTGCTGTTAGTCATAGCATGAAAATTCCTATTAAATGATATCCTTATTGAGATTTTTTAAATTTTCTATTTTTGATAGTTTAATGGATTAATAATATTTACAAATTTAAAAATATCATTGATATCAAACAGATGTAGTCCAAGTCTATATTATAACCAAACACTTGAAAATCAATTTCAAACAGCGAGTCCGCCTATAAGTACTTCTACTGACGATACAAACAAACCAACTTTCTTATTATTGGCGTGTCTTACTGGTGACCAATGTTATGAAATGCATCAACGATGTGATGGTTACAGACATTGTAGTGATGGAAGTGATGAGTCATTTTGCGAAGAAATGGAAGAAAATAATAAAAATCTCTCAGATTTTTTAGTATACAGAAGAAATCGGAATAATTATTTTTATTTAGGAACGGGAGAGAACTTTGCCTGGACTGATACTTTTACAGGTTATAATGTTGACAATTATGTTCCAATTAAAATGCCTCAAAGAACTGTTAAGTGGAGATTCAACGCTATCGGTGTTAGTCCTGAGTCAGGCTTTTCTGTTCTCAATCAGTTCCTTTATGTAAGTATTCTTTTATGTCAGTCTCAAAGATTATTTTCAATATATTGGAATATTTGGAGCTCTGTTTTTCACAAATTTTATCAATAAATTAGAGCCAATGAACTCAAGCCATAATAATTTCTCAGATTTTCCTGATTTTTAATTCTTATTTCTTATATTTTAATCAGTATTTAGTGTCTATTTAAGATATTGAGCTTTAAACCACTCTTTTTATTGAAATTTATAACAATTAAAATGATTAGAAGCTTAATTTGATTGCTTTAAAACCCATGAACACAATGAATCTTTGCGACGACACAGTATGATTGAATATGTTAGTTGAGTTTGAATTAAAATAGACTTTTTCTAATGATACAGTTTGATAGTGTACTACCATTTTTCATTACTGTTGAAGCACCGACTACTGCTGTTTTGGGAGAACAAATAGGGATGAGAGTGGCGGCATTTAACAATCAACCCTTTGAGATTAGAGTGAGTTTAATTGAGCTCATGTGTACTGAAGGCAAATAAAAATTAAACTTTAAACTTAAGGCTGATATCATTTTGGAAGATTCACTTGATTATCGTTTTGTTCACGTCGGACCTATGGGTCGGGTGTATTCTTATAGTCCCCGTGTTTCGCATGGAACTCACCAGCATTTAATTTATATCAAACCTCACTCATCATTCTTAGTTCCCATTCCAATAGTGCCCACAACAAGAGGAAAAATAAAAATTTTGATAACTGGCAGATGTCAAGCCGCAAAAGTATATTCTTTTCTTTTATGAATTTAAATTTTAATTATTTAATTAATTGAAGGATAAAAAAGAAATAGAAATGGAAGTATTAGCTGATGGTTCAGAAGTATCATTACACACATCATTAATGTTAGACTTGAGATCACAGGCATATCTCGTCAAATTTTTAGATATCAATGTTACTGAAGATCCTATAATCCCATATCAAGACATAGTTCGTCGATATGTTTTTGGATCACCGAAAGCAAGTGTTACTATAATAGGAGATGTAGTCGGAACCCCCGCAAGAGATAAGCCTGCAATCGATTTCACGAAATTAGGAATCAAATACACAGCCAAATCAGGAGAGTTGCGAATGTTTAACTTCGCGTATCGTCTCTACACTCTTATATATTTAAGAATAACGAATCAGCTCGAAGACAGTTCACAACAAGAATTCTCCAAACAATTATTGGAATCTTTAAGTCGTGATTACGTTCATCAGATGGCTTTTTACCAAAACAATTCATTTACAATGTTTGAAAGAGAAAGTTCTGTTTGGCTGACGGCTTATTGTGCTCGAGTTTATTTTGACGCGCAATACGACGATTGGCATAATTATATTTATATCGATCCACAAATAATACAAAACTCAATATTATATGTTTTGGACCATCAAATCTTAGATCACAGTGAACTGGACGGGTCTTTCTATGAGCCGAAGCCATTCGGCAACTATGGCAACTTCGGCAACTATGGCAACTATGGCAACTTCGGCAACTATGGCAACTTCGGCAACTGGACAACTCCGCGTCACACTCCGGTGGCATTGACTGCACATGTGTTGATTTCATTGGTTAAAGTTTCAGATGTTTACGGAGACATTGCTATGAAGGCATCCAATGCTAAACAGTCTGCCATCAGATTTCTCGAAATGAAACTCCAATCTCTCACATCTCCTTATGAGGTGGCCATCACTACCTTTGCCCTTTTGGAAGCCGGAAGTGTTGACGCAAAGTTTGGATTCGATTTGTTGGAAGCCATGAAAAGAGTTACAGAGGGAATGATTTATTGGTCAATTGCAGAAATCAAAGTATTCATAATTTAAAGCATAATTAATTATTCGATAGTTTAACAACTTTTTTCTTAAGCCTCCGGGTCTTGTGTATCAAAGCCAAAGACCTTTCATTCAACCTCGACTTCCACAATTACATGAATCACTTGCAGTTGAAGGTATTCACCTCATAAATATTGAACTCTACTAACATTTTTAGACTAATAGTAACTTATTTTCAAATGAAGAGTTTATATGAATTGAGATATAATGGCTTTTCATTACAACCATTATTATAACAATAGTTTGATTAAATACAAAATCAAACATAATGACAGATTTAATTAAATAGCATGTTATTTACCGATAAAACATTTAATATTATGCCTAAATCGTTAATATTTTATAATAACAATTCATTAATTTAGGCTTCAATTCTATTTAAAATGCTATTTAACTTATGAATAGCTATTTTAGTGAAAAATTTTTAAATGTAAAGACAGGCCCACAATAATAGAGATGCAAAGAATGCAACTAAGAATATAATTATGCTTTGTTTAAGGAACTGCCTATGCTTTGATGGTATACACTCGTTATGGGGGACTAATACAGGACCAAATAGTGAAATGGTTGAATTATATGAGACTACATGACGAGGGCTTTATCTCAACTTTCGATACCATAATTGCAATCCAAGCTTTGACTGAATATTCATTTAGAACTCATGTCAGATCAATAACTAATATGAAGCTTGACATCGAAGCCTCTTCTAATCCTGGATTAGTGACAACTGTCAGGCTGTCATCAGATAACTTAACTCAACAGCAAATTATAAATATTGAGCCCAACGTCTGGGGACACGTGACGCTCACTGCTAGAGGAGCAGGACTTGCATTAGTCCAACTCAACACTGAGTACAATGTCGATCATGATTTCCTATTACTTCAGCCACCTCTTCAAGTGTTTGATATGGAAATTGATTTTTCTTTTTCTGGTCGAAACAAATCAAGACTTTCCGTCCGATCGTGTGCTAAATGGCTGCCAACCAAAGAAAGGAACACTAGTGGTGTCGCTGTTATGGAATTGACTCTACCGACCGGTTACTGGCAGAACAAAGCCATCATCGATAAGTATTTAGAGAGTCGGGTTGTGCCCCGACTCAGTCAGGCTAAAGTGATGCCCCGTTCCGCCACTTTTATATTTGATTACGTGAGTAATGGTTCAAACTTTGTAAATATTAACTCAACTTTCTATTAATTTCTGTAACTAAAGCTCGATAGAGATTGGAGTTGTGTTGAGTTTTCAGTTGACCGTTGGTTTCCTGTCGCAAACGTTACGCGTTGGCTAAAGGCTAAAGTTTATGATCTCTATGAACCAGGTTTTGTACTTATCATTAAATATTTTGAAACTCTCATAAATTTATTTATCAACAGATTCTGTTATAATTAACCAAATGTTTTATTCTTCCAGAACTTTTCAAAGAAAAAATTGTCGATGACTTCGCTCTCTATGCACTGCATATTTGTGAAGTATTTATATTTTACTAAACTTTCACTTAAATTATAAGTGAAATTAAATTATAATTTAATTAAAATAATCTTTTTCACAGGTTTGTGGCAGTTATCAGTGTCCATACTGTCCGTACTTCAGTCGTGCGATTCTACTCACATCTCATAATTATCTCATAATATTCTTGTTCTTAATTATAATAATAAACTTTTTTGGTTAAATTCACTAATTTTTAATAATGTTTTATATTAAATATTTATTATTTCAAAACTACCGGTAATCTGTCGGTTAATTCTAGTGTTTAATAATTTTGGAAAAAAGTTCAAATTTATAAAATTTAAATAAAAATCAATTTTTATGATATGAAATGTGATTCAAATCCATTGAATTAATTAAAAATAAAATCAAATATATTTATATTAATTGGAAAACTTATACCAATTCAAAAGTATAACAGGACTTAAGAATATTCTTGAACTTATAGTTTTCTATTACTATAATATGGAGTTAAATGAGAGCAAAAACTTTAATAAAATTCCGCAAATGTCGCGCTTGTCTTCACTTCTCTTCATTTAAATGTTTTGGTTATTATTATTGCAAACAATTTGTAAATAATGTAAAATTATTGCAATTTTTTAATCATTTGACACATTTTCTCATCAATTAAAGTGTTGAAAAATAATATAATTAAATAACTAGTCGTCTGAATTGAAACTAATTTAATAAATAATTGAAAAATCAGTTTAATATTTATTATCATTAATACTAATAATAATAATGACTCATAAGTCGATGTCATCGATGTCTAGAAATACGTTTAAAACGTGTTTATTATCTTTTAAATTATTTAAAATTATACTCATTTTTATTATAATTAACATTTCATTAAACGTGCCCTCAATTGAGGGCCGAAAACATCATTTGGTATTAACTGTGAGTTTCAGTCATTCATTCATTAATGAAATAATAGTTAATTTATTTAAAATAACATTTGATATAAATATTCTGTTCTAACAAAGAATTAAAGTCTGAAATAATTACAGAACGATATCCGTAAATACTTCACAGTGAGTACATTTGGATTTTTCACCGGCGGTTCCCTTAGTGTTAAAGTGAATGCATTCAGTTCTCTCCCATTCAAAGACGAGTCTATTGTAAGTGTTTTGAAACTTTGGTTCATTTAATAAATAGTTAAAAAGTTTTGTTTTATTACAAATATACGAATACGTAGTTTGGCTTCACTTTGGCCAAAACAATGAGCGATAGTCTCACACCATATCTCGTAAGTTATTTGAATTGATTTATTGAAACTAATTTTAATTACATATAATTCAAAACTGATAGGAAGGACATCAGGATAGGTGTTTACTTCTGGATGATGTGACCACTAATAATGACGATAATATTGGATTAGTCTCAATGGTCTTTGACCTTAAAGATAATATGTAAGTTATTTTTTGATACAGTACTGTTTGTGCCTCGGATTCGGTTCGGTTTCGATTCGGACTAAACTTATGGGTTATTTTCTTAATTATGATTAATTTCTTCATTTTATTTATTTAAATAGAGTTAAACTTAATTGCAATGAAAAGTTATCGAAATTACGTTTATCTTCAGACGGAAATCCATCGAGTTTTAGAGTAAAGCGTAGTGATAACCAAAATGAGACTCAAAGTCAGGCAAAAGTCACTATTAATCAGAATCCAAAGAATAATAAGATTATAGTTAACGATACGACTCAAAAATTAAATAAGTTAACTGATAGTCTATCAGAAAGTAATAAAGTAAAGAGTATTGAGGAAAAGGTTGAGAACAAAGATTTAAATGAAGGGAACGATAAACCAAACGTCGAGAATAAAAATATCGACGAAGGGATTGAAAAAAGTAAATCAGATGATAAATCAAACCCAATAAATAAAGAATCTGAAGAACAAACTTAAACAAAAGGGTCGTGTAGTTTGAAAAATATTAAACTTGTTAAGAGTGGAGATCAAAGTAGACCCGAATTCAGTTTTGAGGTAAAGTAAAACTCATTTAAATTTAAGCCCAAATTAAATAAATATTTTGTATTCAAGATTCATGCGATAGTAGTAGAAGATCTTGAAGAAGGGCTCTATAGCTTATTCTTCCACAACTGTCCCAATTATGGAGTTCACGGAGGTTTTCGTCTCTCGACTGCTATAAACCTATCGATGACTATCGTTGAGCGCAATCTAAACAACTATCTCTCTGCGGGAGAGATTCCGTTACCTCAGCTCTATTTCGCACTTTCCGTCATTTTCTTTTTGTTAGGAATTATTTGGGTTCATGTCATCAGAAATAAAAATGACGACGCCTTCAAAATACATTATTTGATGGCAGCGTTGGTTTTCGTCAAAGCGTTTTCTCTTCTATTTCACGGGGTCTGTAATTATTTATTAAACACAAGTGTCGTATATCAAAACCAATGCCACATTTGATGCTTTTAAATAATGTTTTCGGTTCCTAAATAATATATTTTATTTAATTGTTGTATCGTTTGTTTCAAATCAGATTAATTATCACTTTATTGCGAAAGAAGGCTCACAAGTGGAGACGTGGGCTGTACTCTACTATATAACTCATCTATTGAAAGGTGCATTACTTTTCATAACAATCGTATTGATCGGCACCGGTTGGGCATTCATTAAGCATATTTTGAGTGATAAGGACAAGAAATTATTTATGATCGTTATTCCACTTCAAGTAAATTGAATAAAAAGTTTATATTTTAATGCATTTAATTGTCAAAACAGAACTAATTATTTTGATGATAGGTTTTGGCGAATATCGCGGATATAATAACAGAAGAGAGCGAAGAGGGAGAGCTCAAGCATAATATGTGGCGCGAAATATTCATTTTAGTAGATCTGCTCTGTTGTGGTGCAATACTCTTTCCAGTTGTGTGGTCTATAAGGCACTTACAGGAGGCCTCACAGACCGATGGCAAGGCCGCCATCAACCTGCAGAAGCTTAAATTGTTCCGACATTTCTATGTTATGATAGTTTGTTATATATATTTCACTCGAATTATTGTTTACTTATTGAAGATAACAGTGCCTTTTCAGTACGAATGGCTTAATGTCTTCTTTCAACACACGGCTACTCTATTGTTCTTTTTGCTCACCGGTTACCACTTTCAGCCTCACAGCTCTAACCCTTACTTTCAGCTAACACAAGATGAGGACGACCTTGAAATGGAAGAAGTGTTAGTTTATATCTCTTATTATTCACATTTCTTTCATCAGTTTCTAGATTTTCATAATAAGTTCATTATTTGTTTATTAAAAAATATTATTCTTTTATAGGCTTTTCGTTCAGCCGAACTCATACAGTGAGACAAAAAAGAGAAACCGAGACATTGAAGCCAATGATAGCAGTGGTCTCATCACTAAACGAGAGAGTAGTCATGATTTTGATTAATTAAGAAGAAAATGAAATTACTTTTTATTATTCGACAAAAACTTTAAAGAAATCAATTCATTGTATAGTTTAATGATTAGCTTTGATAATGCATAAGAAAATTTTATAGATGTTGTAGTAATTTATTATTTACAAATGCATATCAAAAAGAAAAATAATGATTAGGTATATGGAAGATCTAAACGGAACATATGTTTTTCATTATAAAATTGCATTTTTGTTAATTTCAATGTAATTTTATGAGAGACTATATAAAGAAAGTGCTTCAACTATTTTGGGGTCTTGTGTTGATCCCTCCAAGAATTCATCCATTGATAATTTTTCGTCTTTATTCTGTAAATAAAAATTGTGAACAATAACTGCAATTAAATAGTTAAGTAAAAGTATGAGTTAAGTAAAGTATGACTAACTTTATCCAACAGATCAAATATCATTTCAACTCTCTTTTCGGGGTTATTTTCACCGCTTTCTTCGATTTTTGTTCCTAACATTTGATATATAGCGTCAATAATATTAAGCATTTCTTCTTTGGTTATAAAGCCGTCTGAATCGACATCATATAACTTGAAAGCCCCTTAAGTATTGATATTATTTTAATAATAATTTTGTGAATTCATAAGCAACACATACACAAAAGTTTTTCTTGTAGTGTTCCTCTTGAGGTTGTGGAGAGAGCGCGTATGAACTCTTCAAACCCTATCACTCCGTCCTAACAATATTTGATATGTTAACAGCCTTTCAATAACAGGTTTAATAGTTGATTAATTTGATAGAACCTTATTTTCATCAAAAACACGGAACACAAAAGAGGCAAACTTTGTTGGATCTCCATTTGGAAAAAATTGTTGATATATTTTAAGAAATGTCTTCAATTAATTAAAATTAAAAATTATTCTATCAGTTGTATCGGCAAATAAGTCAAAAACAATCACCTGTTCTGTTAGGCGACCATTTGGGCAGTCCTTAAAAATAATAAAAGATTATAATAAGTTTTACTTATTATTTAACTTTGACTTTAGTTCAGAATTTCAGATTATGATTGCAGATAATGTTCACCAAAAAGTCCAAGTTAGGAAAAAATTAGAAAAATGCTGGAAAGTGAGGAATCACACACCGAATATTTAGCAGCTCTACCTGAGCCACATAATGGTATTTGTTCTACCGATTATAATACTGTATACTGTAATCTAAAAAATCTTATATAGATTATTCATTTATATCCCGCCTTTCCGACTCATAGGTGTTAAGGCGCTTTAAGCCAGATTAGGATAGTGTGAATCACATTCACTGTGAAACACTAAACTATCTCCAGCTAATCTGCAGCCCTGTTAAGAGTACTAAAGTACCCTAAGTTGGGCCGCTTAGTCTATGCTAGCCTTGGAAAACTTTTTTGGCATACAGTGAGACTCGAACCCACAGTCACGCAGTGAACTGTGTGAACTTTGACTCAATAATGAGCCAGTGCCTAGACCACTAAGCCATCCAGCCAGCAAGTATTTCTTATATGAAAAATATTAAAATTAATTATTATATAATAGATCTTTCGCAAATAGCGTTACCACCTGTCCTCTTTCCGAGAGGACAGTGCTTGATTATGGGGTCTTGTGCTCTTGTCCTCCCTCTATTCTGAAAAATACCAAAAAGTTCCCTTTTTGATAAAATACAATAAGATCTCTAATTTTGCCATTTTGAAATCTGTTATTCTGGTTTTTATGAAAAAAAACTTTTTAAGTTAATAAATCCATGAATATATCAAATCTGAAAACTGTAAAATAAGGCATTATTTTTAAAATCACTATAACAATAGTTACATATAAATGTATTTTCTCTTAACAAAATTAGTAATTCAAAAATTTTAATACTGTAATGTACTAAGCTTTAAATTTTTAATTTTCTAAATATTAAGTCATCTTTAAATACACGTAACTTATATTCCATATATGCACAAGATAGGGCTTGCTTGAGTGTGGATCAGACATAGCCAAGGTATCCAACTTAATTTTACAGCCAAAATTTTTCCGCCTAAAAAATTACGATATTATGATTCTTTTTTCAATATATTTCTGATCTAAAATGCATGGGGGATGGTATAAATGTAAAAGGTGATACCAAGGGAACTTCAAGACCCTTAGGGAGTGTAACATACCACCCACATACCGGGCTTGGCAATGTCTGATGTTCATCCCCAAATATTTCCAGATTCTCAGAAATCGTACCTTGGTTCCACATTGATAATTTTCGTCCTCTTTTGAGGTCGAAAAACGTGGTAACGCTATTGCCATGGGATACCCCGAGTAATCCGAATAAGCACATCCAATTAGTAAAATAACTTTCAAATTTATTTTCTTTTAGTCTGAATTTGACCGAAAATTACAGAACCACATAATATGAACGTTACGTTTAATATTAAATTAGAAAACGGAGAAGAGCAAGTATTGAGTTGTAAGTACTGCGGCGGTATATTTACATCTAATGATAAAATTTCTTCGCGACTAAATGAGCATACGATTGATTCTAAATATAAAAATTAAAAATCTATTTTTTATAACGAATAGTTAAAAACAATTAACGATTCACGAAACGCAAATTAGGCTAAAAACCCACGGGTGTGAAAGTATTGATGCCGTACTTTTTTCAGTAAATTTAGGGATGTTCAATTCGATAAACAAACTAGAATGATAAAGAAACACTTAAAATGCAAATGCTATTTATTTTAATGGACATATTGAAGATAATTTTGCTAATATTTAATAATTTTTACAATTAATTTTTTGCTTTGAACTCATGTTATAATTTTATAATCCGAATATATTTTTGTAAAATCAATCGGAGTTTAATTACTACAGAATAAACCCTTTGATTTTTAACATTTTCAAACTCCGAAAAACTTATTCTCTAGTTATAGAGAAGAAAATAATACGATATTTCGTTATAATGCTATTCAATGAATTATTTAAACATTTTACGCATACAATGGAATGATTTATAATTTTATTGTGAAACATACTTAGATTCCTATTATCAGACATGCATTAACTAAACATATCAACTGAT
>JAUJYT010001403.1:0-11723 GCA_033996565.1 Nanhermannia nana
ATATGCAAACAGTTTAATAAAATAAGAGCAACGACGAGCTGCCAATATCTGGATCTAATTATATTTATTTTCATTAAATAAGTTAAAAACATAATAAAAATAAATATTTTTTGAGACCTTATTAGCGCAATTGGTATTGATATATAACTGATCTTTTGGGTATTGTTTAGCATCACATAATTTGTTAGTCTGTACACCAATTTGTTTTGCTAACTTTTGTAATAGAAATCTTTTAGGCGAAAACTTAGGCATACATTCACTGCTATAATCGGATATATCTTTGACCCAAACATTGTGTTGAGAACAAAATAATGATAACTCTTTGTCGTTATGCAGAAAACGATTACGTCTATCGCCGATCACAAACAGATAACTACCACTGTCATCGATTTGGGATAATTTAGTTGTATTGCATTCAAGGCTTATATCTTGCACTGAACTTTGGAGTATCATTGATAGCAACAACGATAGGCACAAAGTTATAATCATTTTTAGGCTAATATTCAATTTTTAGTCTTAATTTTAGTGCTCAATAAAAGTTGAATTCAGTTAATATTTATGATATTTATTATTGTGAATAAGTTTTAAAAACATATTTGGTTTGTTTTTTGAATGTATTATTGCGCAATCAGTTAAGGTTAACTAATATACAGTATTACGTTTGATAACTTGCTGTGTAAGTTAAATATATTTAAATATCCAACAAAAAAGTTTATGAATGATTTTTTTCTAGTTTTTCAGTGTTTTTAAGTCAAGATTTGAGTAAATTATATGAAAATGTTTTTGTTTTTAAATTCTTTTTTGAACTATTAAATTGATTTATTCTTTTATTGCTTAATATATATAATAATTAATAGAAATTTTTAAGTTTATTCTTTTTGTTTAAAAATAAAATTAATAATAAAGATAAAAAAGTAATTTTCATCCGGGATTAAGGCCATAAAACTAGTAGTTAAACAAATTTCTATTACTTTACGCTAAAATTTCACACAAAAAATTGGTAAAAATGAGAATAAAAAAAGTTTATGAGTGTTGCAAAATAAAAATAATTAACTTTATAAGGATTAAGAAGTCAAATATCATGCTATCATTTTATTAAATAACTGCTCCACCAGTAAATGTGTAAATAAATATAATTTTGTGATTTAAAAAAATTGAAACCTTTTCAATTAAATTAACAAATATTTTGGGCAATTATTTTTATAAAGTTTAAAAACTATTTAATTTTTACATTCGCAACACTAACAAATACAAATAAACTCTAGACTTTCGTTAGACTATAATAGTTTAGATTCTCATTATAGTGAACAACAATATACACTTTGTTTGGTTCACTAATTAACGTTCAAAATGTTCCTTTATAATGAACTATCGTTAGAATACAAGTTAAACCAATTTTCAATGATCTGACTGTTAATTATAAAAAAAAGTTTAATGTAAAAAATGCAGTCAAATAAGTTTAATTCATTTGTTAGTTTTAAAAAATAGATTTATTAAAAATAATTATAAAGCATTCAAACAAAAGCAAAAGTCTACGGCACCGGGTATTCCCAGGTGGTCTCCCTCCCAAGTACTAACCCGGCTCGACGCTGCTTAACTTCGGTGATCGAACGAGAACCGGTGCTTTCAGCGTGATATGGCCGTAGACAAAATATTTATGTAACTCAATGCTATACAACGGTGCTATATATAGCATTTGCTTTGAACTGCTTTAACATAAATTAATTTACAGTTTATTAACTTTAATTTATATAATGAATTCCCTATTATAGTGAAGAATGAGCTATTAATATATAGGTTTTTAGTTTTTTATTTGGTGTTAGCTTATAGTAAACCCCGTTATACTAAAAGTATTGCCAGTTCCAGACCCTATCACTTTAAATAGGGTGAACTGTATTAATGAAAGTTAACTTCTATTAAAATAAGTAAAAATGATAAACAAAAGATGGCATTTAAGTGAAGTTCATTAAGTAGAAAAAAGTTTGCCATTAAGTTGATCTGTGATTAAGTTAAACAAAAGTTTTGAGAGCTTTAGTAATATTTAAGCTGATGAACCTGTAATTTATTTTCCTGTACCCAAAACTTTTATTTGAAAAAATAAATAAATAATAAATTATCGAAAAGTTTAATCGAAACAATTTATGTCATATTCATCAACAAAAACAAAATACAGTTTTGACTGCTTTATGAAACCCTATGAAACAAATACATTAAAAACTTGTTTCACCACTTATTTTGTTTGTGCCCCACATAGAGTCTGCGCATTGGGCGTAATATTCGTTCAGTTGTTGTCTGAGTTCTCGACTCGATTTAGTTGAGCACTTATTTTGTTATTTCTGTGTTTGTTGTGCTTATCATTGAATCGCCATATTATTTGGCTTTCAATACAGTTTTGTCACTCTTTACGCAAAACGTTACACTATTTTTAGTTATTATTAAAAACTAATACAAAAAGAGGTATTATTTTGTATTTTCATTTTTATTACAAATGTTTTTTTGTTTTCATTCAAATTTTTGTTTTTCTTTTATTATTAAAACTTACAAATTAATGAAAATATTTTTTTTCTCTTTTTTTAATTATTAATTTCTATTTTCCGCTAAAAATGTGAAAAACATTTTATTTTTATACTTTTTGTTTATAACATATTTTTATATTTAAAACAATGAATAAAATATAGTTTTTTTGCGTAAATATTTAGTGTTTTGAGTGAAATATTTTTTAGTATTTTTTTACTGTTAAATAGTTTTGAACTTTTGTTTCAATATTGAAATAGATTTAAAGTTTTTATTTCCTTAAAGTTTTTTATCAATGCTTTGAATCAATCGTTTTAATGGTTTATCAAAAAATTCTTATGTTTTTATAATATTTAATGTTATTCTTTATTATAGGTGTCGAACAAAATGCTGTAATAATGGCATTGAAGTGACGAAAAAATGAGTGCCTTTTAAAGTGTGAGACAAACAGTGCCTTCAATACGAAAATCCTATTTCCATAACACGTATTGCTATTAATTTGGGTCACAATTAGTATTAAATACAAACTTAAATCTCTATTAAATATAATAAATCATTACTTGAGTCAAAATATTTTTTTCTCTACGTTTAAAACGAATTATAAATTTATTTTTCTGTTTCACTCAAACGACTCAATCGTATATCAGAAACAGTATTATAAATAATCGCTTATTAATAGACATTATTTAGTCTCTTATTTAATACCAAATAAGGTATGTATTAATGTATTACTCAATCATTCAATGACTTGTGTATAGAATTAATTATTTTATTTCTTTTTTTCTGCTGTTGTACAGAAATTGTTTTTTAAGCCCAATACCTATTTATCCTATTTTACGATTTTTTTTATTGATATCAATAATAGATAATAAGTCTCTGTTTTTTGTGTTAAATAAGGATTTATTGCTTTAATTTTTTTCTGCTTCGTTTTGTGCAAAAATAGTATAAATTTTTGTGTTTCTGTAATTATTATCTTTATTTAGATAACAGTTAACACAAGTTTAGCTCTAATTGTCGTTAAATAATTGCATAATTAGCTCAAAAATTGAGTGAAAAAATGCTTTTCGGCTGAGATTAGAAAAATTACTTTTAATTTGTACTTAATTTTGAAATTTTTTTCATTACCCAACTCTTTGACCCTTTTATTAGTCAAATAATAGTCTAAAATAAGATTAATTGCGAAATAAAATTACTTTTTTTTATAACTGACTCCACAGTCATACAATTTTAATAATATTTCAACTCTAAAAGCATTAAAAAAATTTGTTTTTAATAAAGAAACAAATTTATCTCAAATCTTAATCTCAATTAATTTTACTTAAAATGAATAATTATCTAAAAATTTAAGCGAAATCTCGATGCAATGCCATTATTTTTTATATGTATAAAAATAAATAAGAATATCTCAAAAATGAACTTAAATTCCTCTTTCGCCTAATGAATATGTAATTATCTTATTTTACAATCAAATTAATCGTTAAAAAGAAAGTGAAAAACTTAAACAAAAACTCTTAATATCTGCCACTCTTTGAATTGTAAAAATTTGTTCAAACTATAACTCGAGTCATAAATTAGACTCAAAAATAAATAATATTTGAGAACTCTCAAGTAAATTTCAATTAAATACCTAATAAATTGTAAATGATGTAAAAAATTTTATAATCATATAAAACCATTTAATATCAAATACTTTTACTCCAAAGCCATTAATTTTAGCCCAAGAGAAAAAAGTAAAATAAATCTTAAAACTTGCGCAAAATCTCAATAAAATGCCATTAATTTAACTCAAAAAAGAATAAAATAAATAGATTTAAAACTTGCGCAAAGTTCGAGTCAAACATCTGCTTTAATCAGTCATTATAGAGATGCGTCAAAAATATAAGGAATTATCTTAAAATTGATCCACAATTAGAGTCAATTAATTACAGAATGATAAAAAGCAAAAAATGCTTAAATTAGAATCCTTTTAAACAATCAGATCGTTCAATAGTTCAGAAAACTTTAAAACAAAAGCAGTTTTTTAAACTCAAAAAATGCAATTTATTTCACTCAATATAATAATTTTGAACAAAAAAAATTCAATTTAAACCTCTAATAGATAACCAATTATCTCATTGAACAGTCAATTAAATACAGTATTAGAAGACAAACAATTTACTAAAAAGTATGCCTGAGTTGCGCGGTTTGAGCGCTTTGGAAGCCTGGAGTAGAAAAGTGACCGCCGGTTATAAAGACGTTAAAGTACACGATCTCTCGACCTCATGGCGAGACGGACTGGCCTTCTGCGCTCTCATCCATCACTTCCGACCTGATCTCATGTGAGAAAAAACAATAATTTCAATCATTTTTTATGCAGTATTTCCCTATTCTCTGAACTAAAACTAAAAAACTATATTTTATGCAAACAGTAGTGGAACAGAGTCTCAGATCTGAATCATCTGTATTTTGTGTGTAATTTATTTGTGTTATATATCATTATTATTGACGTTTGAATGTAAACTAAACATATACTACGGGTGTGTCTCATATCCGCTCTTTTTTTAAATAATAATATAGTTATTAAACTTGAATTCAAGTTTAGGGCTTTTGCGCTTCAATTGTCTGTTTATCGTTAGTCTTAAGCATTAATTTTCGGAATTTATTTACCGATAAATAAGCCAAATATTTATCTATTGATAAAACAGTTAAAATCTCACAATTCCTTACTCTTTCATAATTGTTTCAAAATGCGGTTTAACACACATTTCAGTCGTAAGAAAAACTGTTTATAAAAATAGAAATGTTATAAACATTTAATTATATCTTTTGAATATATTTAGTGGTATTTGTCAGACAAACTTTTTTTAAAGTGCTGCCAAACATTACTCAAACATTACTTAAGGCCTATAATTATAGACCAAAAAACAGGTTATTTATTGCTTCATTAGAAGTTAATGTTTTTATTAGAGATTATTTTCAAAATTAGATATCAGTATAAATAAAAACTTGCAATTATTGCAATTAATTTTAAAAATCATTTTTTCTATCAAACTATTTTTGAGTCAATTTTTAAATATAATCCTAAAACTTGAACTTAATTAGAGAAATATGTCTGTGAAAAAGATTATTTGATTTTATGCCCAAAAGAAACTATTTTAAGGCCGCGTCTCGTTTCTCACAAATCCATTTGACATAAAAATTTTATATTCAATGCCTTTTAACAATGTGTTAAATGTTTTATTGCAATTTATTTTACAAAAAGTTTAATATTTGACAGTTTAAAAAATAATTACTATAATACTCCCAATATTTGAATTATTTGTATTTTAGATATTGTTTTTGTATAAATACAACTTCTCAAAAGTTGCCTTTATTTGCATACAAACCAATTGACTTAACCATTTTGCGTAAAACCCTTTACCGCACTGATTGCTCTATTTTATTGAATTGTTTTTTAACTTTAATTACATAAATATCTATAAATAAATGAGTTATAAGAAATAATTTTTATTATTAAATTTTACCGCAGTTTTTCTTAATAATCAAATGTAATTAAGATTAAGGTTAATCCTTATTAATCTAATCTTTTGTTTTTATTACTTTAAAACAATGCTCGAGTTCAGTATACGGAGTTTTGCTGTATCTCCACTATTCATAGGTACAGTTTATTCACTTCATTAGTGAAACCCCGCTTAAAATGAAGTGTTGACTTTAATAGAGATGTTAGTCATTAAATTTTTAATAAATTTATTGCCTTTGAAAAGATTAGATAAATTTTTTAAAGCTATCCATTACTAAATTTATATAACTCTGACTCTTAAAATTGTGTGCGTTTACAGTGAACCCCCTTTATAATAAAGTTATTTTAAATTATTCTTTTACACCCAAATGAATTTGATTATATTTATCTTAATTTCTATAAATTTAAGTGCTTTTAAATGCTGGTAATCATGCTTTATATCAATTGAATTTATATGAAACGAACTTAAGTCAGAAAAAATGATCCCTTTTTTAAGCTTCTGGTCACACAAAAAAAGAATTAAATATTTATTTATTTTATTTCATTTAATAATCAGGTTTTGGACTTTGAGTCCAAAGTCAAGTCAGAAGAGATTATAACAAAAAGTAAATAATTGAGTGAAAAATCTCTTTACAAATGGAGTCCCACTTGTTTTGAAGTTCAAAGAACACACTGTACAAGAGACTAATACTTAGTATTAAACAAAATTGAAGTAATAGTTTTTGAGCACACATTTAAGAAAACAGTAATTTTTTTATCATTTAAATCAAATGAGAGAAAACCGGTCTTTTTAAGAGACGGAAAAGAAGAGAAGAGACGCTCACAAAAAAAATTAGATAAGAATATAATATAAAAGACTTGACATCTCCAACATCAAACTTATGTAATAATAATAATCAATATAAAACACTAAAGACTTATTTCCAAAGGAGTTTTTCTCACACAATACAAAAATATTTGCATTATTTATATATATATTTAGCTCTCATTAATGATTAATATTTTTCTCTATTTTTATGACTCAACTAAAACAGTGATTTTGATAGTCTGTCAAAAGAGAATATACTGTATAACAATCGACTGGTAAGCCATTCATTTGATATAATATCTTCACTGAAAATCTCTATGATTTATTGATATGTAAATTGTGTCTCTTATCTCATTATTTATTATTTCTTTTATTGCTTTTATTATTTTGATATTTGGTTCTCATCATTAAATTGATAATATTTTGTTGTCTTCCAACCCCTTATCAGGCGTTTGCGATCGCAGAGAAGCATTTGGGCGTTCCGTCACTATTAGACGCCGAAGATATGTTCAAACACGAAGAACCCGATCGCCTGTCAATCACTACTTATTTATCGCAGTTTTATGAATGTTTTGAAGGATCTAAAAGTGATCGAAAACGTTAGTCTCTCTACTCTTCTAACTCTTCTCACATAATAAATAAATAAATAAAATAAATAACAGTATTCTCGCGAAAAGTCGATATTTGCATAAAAACAGAATATTTTATAAACATTTTATATATCAAATACAGATATATTTATATTAAACAATGATTTTTTTTTAATAATTATCATTTTAATTAAATCTCATTTTTAAAAATAATTTTATAGTAATATTAAATTTTTTTACATTGAACTCGATTTATAACTACTGCCAATATTTTTAAACTATATTATATTTTTTATGTATTTGACATATTATTTTCGATTAATTTTATTCACAAAATAAAATAAAAGTTATTGTCATTTGATTTTCTTCTCTTGAATAGCGTCCATATCTGGTCGCAAACCGGGTACTAATGATGAAACTGATACTAACTTTAATACAAATAACAAGCGGAACAGTTTAACACATCCTCCGATACCGCCTGTAAGTAATTGGTGTCAAAAATGAGTTCAATCTATTGATTGATTCGCGATATAATCAAAAATATATGATTCACACGAATATCAAAGGGTAATAAAAAATTGTAATTAAGTTATAATTAGAGTTCAATTCAATTCAACAGTTGATTGAATTTTATATCTCATAACAAAATTGATTCATTTTTTTATTACATATTATTTTCTATTCATTTCAAGTTTTGTATTCAGTGATCAATAAATACAAACAAAACAAAAAAGAGAATCAAAAACAGGTTAATAGAAGTCAATAAAAAAACTTTAGACTTGTATTATAGTAAGTCATGAAGTCTTTTCTCAGACATTTTTTTAATATAAAGTAATTATTCGTTTGATTGCTATTATTATTAACATATCTTTCGGGTTATTATTTTAAATCTTTTAAATCGTGAATAATTATTGAAAAATGTTTTTGATTATTGTTAAAAACTTATGCATTGATTATTATACTGAATAATCTTTTCCTTGAATAGAAACGTGATATGAGATGTCAGAAATGCAAACTTCGTGTCTATATTCTCGAGCGTATTATTATTGACGATAATGTGTATCATAAATCATGTTATGATAGTTTGATTACTGAACAAAACTCTAATCCTATTGATCGACATAACGATGATTTAAATCTCGCCTCAAATAATAGTATTGATAATAAACTTAATGGTTGTCTACAATTAGATAACAATGTTATTCAATTAGAAAATAGTGATTGTGTTGGCAGTGATTTAAGTCATAAAATAAGTGCTGAAAAGACTACTATTGAAAGCTCTGAATTGAGAACTGATAATAAAGAAGAGAATACTTCTGTTAAAGTGAGTGAGAATTTAATTAACAATCAATCAGCTGATGAAAGAGTTGTCATAATTTCTGATTCAGAAGTAAAGCCCGAAAAGAGTATTAAAATTAATTCTAATAACAGTATTGATATTGAGGTCGAAACTAATGACAAACAATTAGCAAATGAATCAATTAATGACAGTTTAACTGTCGATGAAGTGAATGAGTCGTTAAAAAGTGTTTCAATTAGTGATAAAATAGAAACTATATATCCGGACGATAAGAACCCTTTCGGTGATGAGGAAGAGGAAGAAAATGAAGTCAAGACATATCCAACAGATATGAACCCGTTCGGGGACGAAGACATTGAAGAAGAAGAGGAAAAACTAAATGCAGTTCATATCAGAGTCAAGAAAAATAATTCATTTTTGAATCCGTTCGGCGAAGAAGAGGAAGAATTGAACGAAAGCCATAACAGCAGTAATAATACTCCAAAACCAAAACCGCGCAAAAGTCTTAATGTTGTGGAAGTTATTTCTCCTAATTCTAGCTTAAGAGGACGTAAAAAACGTCCGGCGCCGACACCACCGCCTCAGACGAACATAAGTCAAGTGAACAGTAGTTGTAGTCTTAGTAGTAATCATGCGATTAGTGGCGAAAGTAGTCGTAGAGATAGTATTATATCAAGTGTTTCATCAGATCTGCCCTCATCTGTACCCACATCGAGAACTCCCACTCCATTACCAAGACTTCGATTACAGAAATCAGTCGACGATTTGTCGGATTTGAACGAAAGTCAAACATCTAGTGATAAGAAATCCGAAGACAATAATAATATAATTAGTAATAAATCTGATACTTCTCTTAAATCTAAAGAAAGCGAATCTGATAAGAATAGCAATACTTTCGGTTATTGGAAGACTAAGAAAAGACCGGCGCCTCCGATACCGGCCGTTAAGAGGATTATTAAGGGATCTATTGCTGAGATTGAGGCAGAACTCGATAGTATTGGAGATCAGTTGCCGGTCATTGAGAAGAAAAGTGTTGATTTGGAAACAGTTATTAGGAATAGAGAGAGAAGTGATTCGTTTGAAGCAGAAGAGGATAAAGAGATTAATGAGTTCTTGTCTACGGCTAGAGAGAAGTGTCGGTTAGCGAGAAGACAAAAAGAACTTATGTATATGTATGTTATCGTTATCTTTATTATTATTATTTCTCATTAATATCTAAATTAATTGTTTTTTCATGTATTTTAGGAAACGGGAGCATAAGTTAGAAGAAATTCAAGCGGATATCGAATACCAGATGAGAATTGTTATATCAAAACAATGTAAGACTTTTAGATTGCTTTTAGACTTAGGGTATGTTCGCCAATAAGGATATATCCACTTTCTTGAGACTATCCACTCTATAATCCTGTCTGCGAACAGGATTGTGGACTAAAATAGTGGATTTTAAAGCAGGATTGTTCGCAAAACAGGTTATATATTTAGAGACACGCGTTAATTGACATTTATTAACAAATTATTTTCAATCCTATCCACCTAAAGATTAAAGGCGAACACAAGTGTGGATTATTTTTATTTTCAGTTTTAAAACAATTTAATCCTATCCTTATTGGCGAACATACCCTTACATTGTATTGCGTTAACTTATATGTGCTGTTTTTCATTTAGTTTAACACAAGTTTTTATAATGATTTTTTAGTAATTTCTTTCAATTAATTAATACTTTTTGTGATTATGATAATTAGCGGCACAAAAAACAGAAGAAGACGAGAAGAAAGAGGAAGAATTGCTGAGAAGATTAGTGGAGATTATTGAAGAACGTAATGATATCGTTGAGAATATGATAAGAGATGAGAATAAGTAATACTTCACTGCAATAATTAATTTATATCTTATTTATTAACAATTCATTTGTTTTATTATAACAGAGAAGTCGAAGAATATAAGAAATTAGTGTCAAAAGTGATGCCAATGAAGTCAAAGACAACTAACACTACATTAGAAACTAAATTAACGAAAAATAATGAAACAATAGATAAGGTTAAGGAACATAAGGAACATAAGGAACACAAAATCAAAGACAAAAAGAAGTCTAAAGAGGAGAAAAAGAAAGAGAAAGAAAAGTCCGAAAAAGAAAAGTCCGAAAAAGTGGACAAAACTTTAAAATTCGGTGAACTTAAGAAAGAGGCCAAACATTCTTTTTCATTGGGAAAGTCGATGAAAAAGCTTGGAATTAAGTCTTCATCAGATCATAAATTAGATAAAACTGATAAGAAATCAGAGAAAAGCGCTTCCAATAGTGTATTGAGTGCTAAGTCTGAGAAATAAATTGTATATTCATTTAATTTAATAATTATCTCAATTTTAATGTTAACTAAAAATTACTTTTTAATTTCATTTCAACTTTAATTATGAGTTGAGTAATATTTCCGGTTATTTTAGATTTTATCAAATCATTAATTGATTTATATTTTGAAAAATGAATTTATTTTGAATAAAAAGTTAATTAAACCTTTATTTTTATATTAAAATATTTTGTTATTAAAATATTTAATTATTATTACATTTAAGATGCTATTAAAAAAAGCTTTAATTTAGTCAACAATTTAATACATTTAAAAATTAGATACAATGTAAATGACTGATGAAGAGAAATATTTAATGAATCAAAACTTGAGATAAAGGGTTATGAGAGAGCGGATGGAAGTCGGTTATCGCCTAAAGCATAAGATTGAGAAAAACGCATTTAAAGCTGCGTTCATTATAGACTTGTACTTTTTGGGGTTAAACCGATTAAGCCATCCGAGAGGTAAACATTCAAATCGGGCTTAACCCGATTGAACCCGAATCGAACGGCGTATGTCTTCATTCTTTTTAAACTTTGAATTACACTTTATGTTTAAATACAGCATAAAAAGTATGTGTTTCTAATGAAAAGTTATTTATAGCATTAATCACATTTATTAAACTCATTGAAATTCTTTGAGAAAACAGCTGTTGTTTTTAATGTATTTT
>JAUJYT010001404.1:0-11722 GCA_033996565.1 Nanhermannia nana
TTTATTTATTACTTTATGTTTATGTAAACTTTATTTATTATGACTTCAATTAAATTGTAATTTTGGTCGAGTAGTGATATTTTAGGTATAATGTACTGTACAGTATGTGATATTTATATTCTCATAATTTTAGATAATATTTAATTAAATAGTCTTTAATAGTCTTAGTTATAGTATTAAAAAGTTTAACATAAAGTTGTTTTAATAAAAATAAATTGTCATTTTATTAATTGTTTGCACCGTATTATACTGTTCTTAAGTTTGAAGCTCTTATTTTACTTCACTGTTTCGGTTTTTCAAATATTGTTATATATAGTGAAGAGCAAAAGCTAAGCTTGAGCTTGAGCTTGAGCTGAGCTTGTCCCAATATTCCAATATAAGCTCAAGCTAAGGAACATGTAAGAGAAACTGAGCTCAAGCTCATAGCAGTGAGTTTCTATGAGCTCCTCATAATATAAAAAAACCTATTAAAATCACCTTCAAAGCGCTTTATTGCCTTGAATTTAGGAATAAAAAAGGGGAGTATATTCTGCTTAACTTTTGTAAGTTTTTGTCCTGATATTCACTTAAGCCCGCGAGAATACATTAAATAAAAAGCTGGGTTAAACAATAAAATAGGCTTTCATATACCTTATATAAGCTCAAAGCTCAAGCTCACCTATAAATAATAAGCTAAAGCTCACTAAAGTGAGCTTATGCTCATCACTAGTTATAAATGAATTTATGTTTATATTTTTTCCTAACTCTCGAACTAATTAAGTGATGCTCAAAGCTCTGGTGAGAGAGAAGTGTTCTTATTTTGAATGTCAAAAGTTCACTAAGTGGCTGTGGGTTCAATTCTAACCGTATGCCAAAAAGAGCTTTTCTTAATGTTAGCATAGACCAGGGCTCGCAAAGGTAGGGTGTACACATCCCTCTAGATTTTGAGGTTTTGAAAAAGCGTACCTTGGTCCCCTCTTTGATTTTAAAAAATTTTATTTAAAAAATTAATTAATTGATTTTCGTGTTATTTATCGATAATAATGCATTAAAAATTTTCGTGCAAAATGAATTTTTGAAAAATTTTTGGCGCGAGAACATATTTTTCAAAATATTGTCATAGAAAAACGGCGAGTTTTCTGACTCTTATAAATCTGACGAGTTTTGACCCCCTTCTGGATTTTCAGAAAGCTCACCCCACCTGGAGCTTTCGAGCTCTGGCATAGACTAAAGTGGCCCAACTTACTCGTTAGTTTACTCAAGACCGGGCTGCAAATTAGTCAGAGATAGTTCAATGTTTTACATACCATGTGATTCACACCATTCAATGAACGGGGAAAATATTTAATTTTCCTAACAGCCCCTCCCTGTGTAACTACCTGTTCCATGATTTAAATTAGTAAATAAACACCACCACTTCTATTTCCCGTAATTCTAAATAAGAAATAACTTCTTTTTCTGCCTCTACCGTTCTATTATTCCAATTAAGAAATAATCACAATTCGAAATTTTTCCATTGGAAAGCATTAGTGGCGTAGCCTTTACTTCGGTAACTTTGCCAGTTGGTGGTAACTTGGGAAACTTTAAAAAAAAATTGCAGTTTCGGGTGGTGCTGATTCTAATGATACTGCGAGTATAACTTGGATACTGGTCTCGACTGCATGTTAAGACATATAGAGTGTCAGACAGATAGGTTTATTAAAATATATATTACACAAATATTTATTATTTATTCAGTTTTAAATAATTTAGACATAGAAACGCACATTTGTTGCACATGTAAAATAATTTTGTGTAATAAAAGTATCTCAAGTCACGAAATTTGCTGACTTTTCGCTCTATACCCTATCGTGAACTTTCTCTTATTATTGGGTTGTTCATGAATAAGCCGGATTCATAGGTTTAATGGAAATTTTTTTGAGATTTTTTTACATAAAATTTTAAAATAGCTTAATAGAGACAATGCATCACTTCATTGACATTTGCCGAAGACTACGACCCACGGCTTAACTTTTGTAAATTTGACAAATTTGAGAAAATTGGGTAAAATTCGGACATAAACCTCCGCATTTGTAAGTGTGTACATATAATTTGATAAACAGCTCGTTTAAATCTTGAACCGCTCATCTCTTTGCCATCAGGTGCTAATTCGATCAGTCGTCACTATGAAGGCCCAGCTGCCAATTTAGTGGTAAATTAATCACCCGACTGGAGTTGACCAGAAGTGGCCAGTTTTGGGTCGCGAATGGTAAAAATGGTATCAAATTACTCAGTATCATGAGCTGAATCCAACGATATATAACACTTAGGGGTGGGGTTTAGGGAACCCAATAATGGGAGTAAAACTTTGACATATTTTCCTTCCCTACATGAAATTCTTAAAAATTGTAAATAAGTATGTAAATAAATAATGCTAAGCCTGCTTAGCATAAGCTCGAGCCTGGGCTTAGCATAAGCTCTAAATTAGTTAAAAGATACAAACAAATCAAACAAAATCCGAAAAAGAGGGTCTCTTCCTATTATAGTGAACGCATGCATTTCTGCTAATTATGTTAAACATTAGCTTATCTGAGGACTTGTGTAATTACACCCAATTGTTATTATATACAAACACTGTTTTTTAGATCAAATCAACAAAGCCTTTAAAACAATGCCTCACACTTTCACATCAAACAAATATTCAAATGATTTCTTCCATTAATTTGAACCTTAAATCAAATTTTAATTAAATAAAAAGTGGTCTCCATTTAAAAACAATATTTGAGAACTCAAACTGTGTTGAATGGCATAAAGTATTTAATTATTGGGTTTTTTTACAAATTAACATTTTAATTAATTTGTTTAAATGCTTTAAATATGGGAAATATTACACTCAAATTGTGAAATAATTATCATTTTTTACAAGCCTTGAGTTCAAGTTATACTGTGTTCAAAATTTATGTCTTTTTAAAGAGTGACAAAGATTTCATTTAAAGCTTATCAGAAATATGTCTCCTTCTGCTGTATAATTCCTAAAAGTACTGTACAATTCCAATTCCAATTCCACTCCACAACAAACCCCGTTGAGCTCAACCAATGGCATTCATGTATAAGTGTAGCCTTTATTGAAGCTCAAATACATTGTGCGTATCTTTTCCTCTGCGTTTCACTGCATTGGGATATGAACAGTACGAAAATCCGAAATCAAAACTCAATGTCAGAAACCTAATCATTTTTACATTGAAGTGATTTAAGTTTTAATTCTGATTATGAAAATATTTAAAAATCATAATTTGTATGATTCTTAGTTTGAAATGTAATTGGATTTTCACGACTGTTAGAGTTTGATTAACATCTAAATTAAATAAGCTTTAAAAGTATATCAATCAGTGCAATTTGAACTCCTTTGGCCCCTCTGGGCAATAGCCCCCCTCTGGGAATAGCCCCCTCTGACCACACCTATGGCTACACTGTGTCTATAGCTCTAATGAATATTTGCAATAAACACAAATGTAATGCAAGAGATTCTTAATAGGATTGAAATACTTTAGAGTTTATGACAATTATTAGGTATACTGTGGTTTGAATGGCATCACTCAGAAGTGAGTTGTGCTGAACTTCGATATTTGATACGTTGCCTATTATGTGAAACTTTTAACAGCTGAGAAGCTCTAATACGTAGTACTGTATAATAAGTTGTGTCACCATTTTTGAGATACACTTAATTGAAGTGAGCCTTAAAACCTGTATAAAAATTACTATTGATTGAGAAAAAGCTCACAAACATTAAAAGCCATGACTTGTGATAACTGAAAGTTAGACTAAACATAAATAGAGAAGTGATTATCGACTTAAAGCTTTGTTTATGTTGTGCTCTGAGAGTGACTCAAATGGTGGTGACTTTTCATTGATGTCTCGGAACCAAAACTGAATAGAAATTAAAATCCAATTAAACGAAAAGTAATTAAAGCCCAGAATCGAAGAAAAGATATGAGAGTTTGAGAAAGAAATATAAAATCTTATGGACTCTGATTGAGTCGACACATGTGTAAAACCTGTTAATTGTACGAACACTGGCATCGAGTACGGAATCAGACTCGGGTGGAACGACACCACCGCCGAGGAAGAGACAAAGGCTGTCGCCTCAGCTCAACATCAATACTACTCAAGACATCACTCAAAGCACTAGCAGTTCATCACATTTGCATTCTATTGTAGCTAACATGCAATCAATGGCCAATGGCTCACAACTGCAGGATCAGACCATTGATGAGCAAAATGATAGCCAAAACAATACAAACCAGTCTAACAGTCCTAATAATAGCTGTTCTCATGACCAACAAAATGGTGGTTCGAATCCCAATGGGATTGCATTCAATGGAGTCAACGATGACATGAACGGAAGCGCTCATGACTTGAACAGTGCGATCAGTAATAACAGTAATAGTGATAACAAATTCATTAATATTAAGTCGCGTACTGATCAGGACATCATTCGACTCATTGGTCAACATTTGAGAGTTCTTGGACTCAAGTATGGCCTCTCTTATGACATCACTTATGTCTCATATTTCTCAATGTAATTAATTGTTTCGTTTATTTATTTATTTTTATCAAAACAGTCGTACAGTTGAGCAACTAATCCAAGAGTCGGGCTGTCGTTTAGACCATCCCTCAGCCGCAAAATTTCAAACTTATGTAATGGACGGCGAATGGGCTAAGGTTTGTGTCATTCAATTGATCTCAAACTCAATTAATATAAATTTTTTATTATAAAAGATAATAATTTTATTGATTTTACAATTATTTGTTGACCTATAGGCTGAGATAGCACTCTATGAACTTAAGCCACTGTTGGACACCTCAAAAGCTCTTACAGTAAGTAATTATTAATTTAGTCATTAAACCTATTAATTAATGTCTATTTATTTAAGTCAATAATTTAATTGAATTTTTAAATAGAAAATGAAATTTCTTCTTCTGGAGCAAAAATACTTAGAAAGCATAGAAGAAGGACATGCTTTCGATGCTCTTCATTGTCTGCGCAACGAATTAACACCTCTTAAGCACAACACAGAACGTGTCCATGAGTTGAGCAGGTATTGGAATTAATTTATTATACAATTAGTTAACAATTTCTTTATTTGTGCTAATTTTGTCAGTTTAAGAGACTCTCATTTTTGTGCTATAATTTATGCCATTTTTAAAAATAAGTTTTCAAATATTTGAGTCTCACATAACATACTCTTTTCTCTATCCTTGAAATGTTTGAAATGGCGTTCCGTTTATTAGAATATAATATTAGTTTTTTTTAGATTAGAACATAATATAGAGTAAAAGTGAAATGATTTTTGTCTTATTTTTTGAAACAAGACATCCTTTTTGTCGATTCTGCTATTACTTTGCTATCAGTGATTGTACGGAAACATAAAATAATTAGAGAGCCATATGAACTGCATATGAAAAAGTTTGATATAACTTAAAAATATGTATAAATAACTTTCACTATAACTAAATAATGAAATAATGATAAGATTAGTGAAACAGACCGGTTATTCTGCACTAATTTAAACATTGATTAATACAAAGATTTATTGTCTTTGTTAAGCTCATTGTTTGACTAGAAGTTTGCGCAACAAAAGAATAATGTTGTCGTATAGGCTGCACATAACTCACTCTTTAGAGATAATATAATTATTTTAATGAATAGTGATATTCAAATACACTCTAAGTTTATAATCAATTGATAGGCAAAAGAATTTGAAACATTTACTGCATCTCTGCTATCAATTGCAAAACACGGATAGTTTTTAAATATTGTTCAATTTTTTGGTACTCTAATGCATATGTATAATGTAGTGGTTATGCCGTATGTGCTGTAAAAATGCTCAACTGCTTAATGCATTCAAATATACATTTTTGTCTTTAAATGATTTTATGTATTGAATTTTTGGCTGCTTATCAAAGTTCACTGAATTAAACACTTGAATAAAAATATAGACATTTTAAATAATAATAGAATTCTCGAAAATTTCCATAAACTTAAAAAAAAGTTTGGACAAAATTCTTATATTTTTTTGTACTTATTTGCATTTTTTGGTTCGTTAAACCTTTGAAATCAAACAAATCTAATGATAAAATTTATTAGAGACTCAAATTATGATTAAAATTTTTATCACATTTTTATTTCTTTACGTAATTATCAAAATTGGTTGAGAGACTTTAGTTGGAAAGTATGTCGTAAAAGAGAATAAAATATATTTCAATTTTGAGGCAAAATAACGTAATACTAGTGTTAATGAATTTTTAATGAATGACAAATTTTCATAGCATTAGACGATTGCAATTTTAATGTGCTTTTAAATTAATACAAGCATTACATAACATATTGAGTCAACTTTTTTTAGATCTAATCTTTGTCAATAATTGATGTAAGCTTTTTACAGCTTTACCACTTGTCTGTGCGGACTAATGTTGTCTATAGGCTCAGGTTCTAAGCCTCTCGAGCCTATGGATATTATTATACTGTACGTAATGATCAAAATGGGCTCTGCCTCGGCTCGAGAGCCTTTCGAGCCTACAGACTAGGCTCTGAGGCTTTTGAGTCTAAGCTCGTCAGGCTTAGGCTCGAGCGGTTGAGCTGAAGAATTCTCACAAAATTTCACACTAATCTATGAAATCATGAGTTGTTTTACTTTCAAAGTTTATAAATACAAAATTAATTTCCCAGAAAATCCCGATTAACAACCTTTTCCTGAGAAAATCAGTTTAAAACTAAGCTTTTTATAAAATTAATCCTAAGTTAGCTCAAAAACAAAGGACATGTAACCTTTTGATGACGAGCCCCTCACCTCTTCACTGAGCTGTCCTGACTCTCTCCTGTCCCTGCTTTCAAAGTTTTAACAGAATTTCTTTAACTAATAAAATGAAAATTTAGTTTCATTTATAATTTTGTAAATGTTTGAGCAAATATGGTGTTAAATGATTTGACATGAATTTAATTATAATATTACAGATACATAATGTGCAATTCGCCCGAAGAACTGAAAAGAATATCCAATTGGGACGGAAAAGGTCTGCCCTCCAGAATCAAATTGATGGAAAAGTTGCAAAGTATTAAAAATAATTACAAATAAAAACAAGAATTAAAGTGTTTAATTGATTGCATAGGCTTTCTGCCACCGACTGTAATGCTTCCGCCGCGAAGACTACGAGCGCTTTTGTGCCAAGCCGTTGACCTCCAAAAAGATCGCTGTCCTTATCATAACTTCACTGTAGATAATGGACTCGATAGCGTCACACTATTAATAGACCACATATGCAGCAAGTATTGGACGCTTTCTTATACTTTCTTTTTATTCTCTTTATTAGTTAACTCATTATTTAAAATAACTCTCTTCAGAGACGACTTCCCCAGTGAGTCAATTCAAGTTATTAGTGATCATTGCGATGAAGTTTGGTTTTGTCGCTTCTCTAATGACGGCACAAAGTTAGCGACAGGTTCTAAAGATAGTACTGTCATGATATGGGATATCGATCCGGTAGTAATAATCAATCATTTATTTGATTCAAACATTTACTATTGAGTTATTATTTATAATGTTAGGAAACTTTCAAACTTAAACACAAACATACATTTGAAGGACATTCTTATGGAGTGTCATATCTGGCGTGGAGTCCCGATGATAACTATTTAATTGCTTGTGGGCCTGACGACTGCTCTGATTTATGGGTTTGGAACGTTCAGGTCTGATCATTAAATATCTTTGCATTTCATTGCTTCTAAACTTATTGCATTTTAATCATTAATTCCAAATCATGTTCTAAAGACCGGAGAATTGAGAGTAAAAGTTAGTCACTCTCCTGAAGACAGTTTGACCACCTGTTCGTGGCATAAAGACGGCAAAAAATTTGTGACCGGAGGCACGAGAGGACAATTCTATCAATGCGTATGTCTTTATATTTACTTTAAGTTTTTTATATGTATTTTATTAATAAAAATAATGACTTATGAAATATGTTCAGGACTTGGACGGAAACGTAATCGACACCTGGGAAGGAGTTAGAGTACAGTGTCTTAGCTTTCGTAAAGATGGCAAAACAGTGTTAGCAGCAGATACTCATCACAGAATACGTGGTTATAATTTTGAAGACCTCTCAGATTTCAATGTGTATGCATTTAATCGTATTCTTACCTATACTTTAAAGCTATAGCAATAAAATGTTTATCCCAAAGCATACAAGAAGATCATTCCATAATGTCGTTCACTTGTGATGAATCAGGACGTCTTGCACTCATAAACGTTGCGTCACAAGGCGTTCACTTGTGGGACTTGGAGGACAAGATTCTAATACGAAAATTTCAAGGCGTAACTCAAGGCTATTATACAATTCATTCGTGTTTTGGAGGAGTTAATCAAGTGTTTGTTGCGAGTGGTAGTGAAGGTATTCTCTATTCATTGCAAACCTATTGTTTATTTGTTTTGAATGATTTTTTTTCATATAATTGTAATTTAGATAATAAGATATATATTTGGCATTTGAAACGAGAGAAGCCGATCGGTGTCCTCACGGGTCACACACGAACTGTGAACTGTGTTTCATGGAATCCTCGTTACCCCCAACTAATCGCCAGTGCCTCAGACGACGCAACTGTCAGAATATGGGGTCCGTCACCAAACAGACCTCAACCCAATCAGCCCTCAAACACATTCTCAACATCATCACCGCTGACGACAATAAGACTCGCCTCCAATTCTAAACTCCACGGCTCAGCCATTGGAGGAATTGATTCAAATAATCCGAGTCCGAGTCCCAGTACGTCAGCTAATGTTGTAAAAGCATAATTCAGTGCCTAATATAGAAATTTAACATAAATTTAGTTCATTTTGTACTTATAATATACTAATAAGTGATCAATTTATTTAAAAAACAAACAAATTTAATATCAGTGCAGTTCTGCAGTTCCTCTAATTTAATAATTGAGTTATGCTTAAGATAACGCATTAAAGGGCTATTGAGTTGTAAATTAGATTTATTGCTTAACTTATAAATATCTTAAATAACGATTTTGTGTTTAACTAAAATTATTAAAATACGCGTTAAAACTTGTATAATAATCATGACATCAAAGTTAACTTCTATTTGATAACGAAATAAGAAATTGATTGCCTTTTAGCGCATTTTAACCTTTCGTCAAAAAAAAATTATTTTTGTTTTCTCAATAAGATATGTTTTAAGTTCACATAATTTAACCATTTATTAAGTTTATTCATTAATTTTTGCTCATTTTTGTACAGTTAAGCCATAGATATCTTTAATAATTGATAGCTATTAAAAGCTAATGTTATTTGAGTTATTAAAAGGCCAGTAATTTATACCTCATTTCAGTTATGATTGTAATCATTTTAGATGCAATTTATAGTATCATTAATAATATGCAAATCAATCAAATAAATAACTATAAGATTATTAAAATATTAAAATAAGTGGAATGAGTAATGAGTAGAGTTAACATCAGAGCTGAATCTGCTTTAATTCTTTTGTTCTCAACATTAAATATAATAACTTTGAGTAGACTTATATAAATTGATTTTATGTATACCGATAAAAATTATATTTATTGTGATGCTTCGCATCTTTCGAATCAATTAATGTTAGCGTAGGATTGATTTTATTTGTAATCTTAATCAAATTTGTCAAATAAAATGTATGACAGCGGGCATTATATTATATTCATTCTCTTAATATATCAGATCTTTACATAATTTAGTTAATTATGGTAACTATGAATCAAATTTAATTAATTATGGTAACTATGAATCAAATTTAGTTATTTATGGTAACTATGAATCAAATTTAGTTAATTATGGTAACTATGAATCAGTTGCGCATTCATTCAATTGTCATTTTAATTGGCAGCACAAATATAGATATATTTTAATTTAATATAAGTTTATCTTAAAATCAAATTACAATTTGAAATCCTCAAGAGTTGTACAGTTGGAACAAATGAATTGGTATAAGTATAATGAAAATTGATTGATATGATAGATAAAAAAACTTTCAGTTTTAAAGGACTCGTTCACTTATTGTAAAGATATAAATATATTTACAGGTGAAAGAGTCAACTCCACAAACGATCAGTATTTTGTGGAGTTATTTATTTTGAAATACATTTCAATTTATATATAAATGTTTTTAAACAATTGGTCTTTAACTGTGTTGTATTACTGAGACAGAAAAGACTGTTGTGCTATGCAATGCATCATTGAACAGATCACTTGAGATGAAAGAAAATTTTGTTCACTTAAGTTAATAATTTGCAATCTGTTATATCCTGTTCTTTGATATAAACATAAGTGAACAAAATTTTTCACAATGTGTTAAACAATGTTTTAAAACAATGTAAAGTTGTTACAAACTCTTAACTTGTATTCACAGCTAAAAGCTCATACATTTGACTAGTTTTCAATTATTACTCATTTTTTAAAAATCATATCAACAATAAATTACATCAATTATATAAACAACTAATTTAATAATCGGTAAACTGTGAAACGTTTTAGGAATTGAAACATTTTAGATAGAAAAAGGCGAAGAATATTGCCGTAGAGTATGAGCTCAAATCAAATGAACACAACTAACTAACAATTAAGTTATGCTTTTTGCACTTCTTTACAGGTATATAAGAAAATTTGTTACATTTTGCAGTTATAAATACAAATAATTCACTTAAGAATAACTGATAAAACTTTTCATTAAGAAATAGGAGTGAAATATAAGAGCAAAGCGTGCAAATCGACTATTAATAATCAACATTATAAGTCCAACCACCACATTCAGTCCAACTACCACATTCAGTCCTACTACCACATTCAGTCCAACTACCACATTATCTGTCCAACCACCACATTATCACTATTAATATCTACACCATTCAATCCTTGATCTATAATTATATTTATAATAATCAATAATCGATTTATACAATTAAGTCTTCAGTGCTTTTTTGCGGAATCAATTGCTTAATCTGCAAACAATCCTTTTATGATACAAGTTATAAACCAATTCTTCCCTCAAATTCAATCACAATTAGAAGATTATATATAATTATTATCATCAATAATAATATATATGTTTATAATGAAATAAGAATAAGGCTTGAAAGAGAAAGTTATCATTTGATTACCCGATATATCGGAATTGCGAATACGGCTATGATGTGAACCCTTTCCCTATTGTTTAGACTGTTGGCCATTCTCTTAAGAATTGTTAGTATGTAATGAATATGAAATACATGAAATCATTGTTAAGTTTATAACTAAAAATATCAGATCTTTCATAATTTGGGCATCAAATTCAAAAATTATGCCCAACCGTAAGCTCTACAAAATGATTAGATTCTTACTTAGCACAGAACTAAAAATAGTGGAATTTTTATTTATTTTGTAAATTATTTAGTTTTATGTGAGATTAAGCTTAATATTAAATCTTTAACAATAAAACTTAATACATATATGAAGCATGAAATTCCTGATTATGCTTTCAGAACTGTCTCTGAACCACAAAGTTATTTGAAAGAACTATCATTCACAGATGGATATACAATTTCGAGAATAGGGAATTATGCATTTACTGCTATACCCAATTTGTCTCTAGTTGATTTTACTGGAACAACGATAGAATATATTAGTGCGAATGCATTTGTTCATAATAACGTTGAGCTAGTATTAAAAATTTATTTAATACTAAAACCAGTGGT
>JAUJYT010001405.1:0-11721 GCA_033996565.1 Nanhermannia nana
TGAGACGCTCTGAATCTTAAGATTTTTAGAATCTTAAACTTAAGGAAAATCCTAGGATTTTGATCTTAGGATAATTTAACATAGAAACGCACTCCTCTATGTTTGTGATAGTGATTAACTCTCAATTCAATTCTATTGAATGCTTTAATTAACAAAAAGATGTCATGTCTTAAGGTTTAGGATTTGTGCACTTATTTATTGTAGATTCTTATTCTACTCGTTCAGTACTCGTCCTACCGAACGAATAATACATTGAAAGGATATAGATATGTAACTCTAGTACTGTATAACTTATAATTTTTGTTTTAGAGATAATCAACTTACGAGTTGAGTCAAAAATAACTCAAAATTTTCAAAATTGTGATCATTAAGAGATAGCAAACAAAATCTTTGATATTCCTAATAGTGCTTCACTTTTAATATATAATATTGCGAATAAAACACATTTATTACACAATATTAAAAATCTTTTCATCAATTATAAGTTGAAGAGATCTGTAATAACTTTCTCTCATTTGGTTTATAAGTTTAAAAATTGATTTATATATTTATTTTATTTATTTTTTTAAAGAATGAGAGTTAAAGTGAGGGATGAAACAGAATATGAAGCAATAAGTCTTATCGGAAACGCCAAAAAAGACGGTAATTTTAATTAAAAAAATATTTTCAATGTCAACATATTCTCTAAAATCTATTAAAACGCTATTTGAAAGAAGCATTTTCTGAAAATAATTTTCTCAATAAATAAAAAGAAACAAATTAATTCTCATTTGAGACAATCGATCGTTTTTTATATTCTCATTGAAAGTCTCAATATTTAATAACTTATGATATTTTGAAGATCTCAGACAAATGGTTCCTTTAAATTCTTGATCATAAGCATTGTTTCATTAAAGTTAATAAGAATTACATCAGAATAACCAACAAAACTCAATGAACAGCCAGAATTACATCAATTACATAAGTACTCGATTGTATTTTTTTCTGATTTGTATTCAACGCAATCGCATACTTAATACACTCGAATATACTGTAATATAACCTTTTAGATAGTGTTGTATTAGTTTTGCATTCAAAGCACTTTAAATCTATAATAAAACAGATGCGAATGAATTGAAGAATTTTTCTTTTAAAAAATGTGTTTTAATTATTGGTTTACTCCAAAAATTTAAAGTTATGTAAAATTTATAGGTAATTACAATTTAATATAATTGAAAATCATAATACCGGTAACTTTTGTTTCTATGATGTTTTTATATAATAGTTATTTATTTAAATAGTTTAATACTAGTCTAGCCGACGGTCGGTAACCGACCTTACTTCGGGACATATTTCCCGTATGCATTAAATAGCTCTAGAAATGAAAATTGTGCTGATTTTTATTTTTAAACCCTCATACACTCGATCACCAATTTCTGCTGATTTTTGTTGATCTGTTTGAGTGCTATGTACTGTACACACACGTGCATTGAATGAAGCGGACAGGAGATACAGAGAAACTGGCCTCAAATTGTTATATAGATAATTGAAACTTTAATTACAATTGATTTTAAGGCAAATGCTACAAATTAGTTGAGATCACAAAACAACACTACTTCAACACAACCGCATATTAACTACAAAAACTTTATAGTGAGCTCAGGCTATATAATATTTCGATTTACTCTTATGATACCTACAACTCGTTTGAAGCAGTTCTCTAAATGATGCTTAGGATTTTGTAACGTCCTCTTTGACATTCTGGAAGAAGTTGTGTTGAGTTTCACATATTTGGATTCTTAACAAAACTTTTATTATGGATAATAACAGTCTCGAAAAATTAAATTTTATTATTAGTCAAAAGCCAATCGTCAAAAAATGTAATGAGTTTTTAGAAGATTTTTAAACAAAACTGTAAAAAATACGACAATTTTTGTGTATTTGAGCTTTGATTTTATATAAACTCATATTTATAGTCGTATTAATATTATGAGTGGTGACAACTTATCTGTAATTAATATGAATTTGTCTTTATAGCTAAATGCATACCACCCACGAGATATGTGTTTGTCTTAATGGGGTTTCTTGGTTTCAATATGATCTATGCTTTAAGAATTTCATTAAGTATAGCAATGGTTTCGATGGTTACTTCTCATGGAAACAGCAATTCTGAAGACAGTGACAGTCACGTACATAGTAAGCCTTGTGTACAAACTATTACAACAGCCAATGATTCCACAAACTTTAGTCCAAAAGTTAGTAAATAATGGCTTTGAATACTAATGAGATATATTAACTTTTTCTCTCTCATTGAATTTTAATATTAATTAATATTTTAATTGCTTTATATTCTAAGTTCAATTCTATGAGGTTTTGGAGTCAGAATACTTGTTCATAAAATTTTTGGATAGTATTTTATAAATAAGTTAACTTACATTTCAATGATCCAAAGTTCTGCACGAAACAAATGGAATTGTTTTTATTTCAAAACTCTTATCAACAACAAAAATTGAAAAAACCAATGATTAAGTGTTGATACTTTTGAATAAATGCAAACAAATAGTAATTAATGTCAAAACATACTGTTTTGTTTGCTTTTATTCAAAAGTATTAACACTTAATCATTGGTTTTTCCAATTTTTGCTGTTGATAAGAGTTTTGAAATAAAAGCAATTCCATTTGTTTCGTGCAGAACTTTAGATGATTGAAATATAAGTTAACTTATTCATAAAATGCTATCTAAAAATTTTATGAACAAGTATTCTGACTCCAAAACCTCTTAGAATTACAGAACTGAATTTCTAAAAATTGGTAAAATTTAATTTATAGTTATTTATCCAAAACAGATCCAAAATAATAAGATATCAATGAATTTTAAATGAATCCACTATTTTCTTCTCCACAGTCTTTAAATCTTTAGCAAACCCTTTGCGTAAACTTAGAATATAACTTAAATTCTAAGAACACTTATGAATGAAAATAAAATATAATATTATTCTAAAACAGTTATTACAGTGATTACTATTTAATTGACAGACAGGAGAATTTGATTGGGATCAGGAGACTCAGGGTATGATTTTGGGCAGTTTTTTCTGGGGATATGTCATCACTCAATTGCCCGGCGGAAGAATGGCAGAAACCTTTGGTGCCAAATCGCTATTGGGTTATAGCGTGTTCTTAACTTCATTTTTTACTTTATTAAGTCCAATGGCAGCGCGTCTTCATTATACATTATTTATTACTTGTCGTGTTCTTATGGGTATATGTGAAGTAAGTTTTACTAATTTTGCAGCACTTCGTTTCCCATTATTTGAAAACTCTTCAATTTTCAGATCACACAATTTTTCTATTTATGCTTAATTCTGATTCTGACTAATTATTATATTTATGAAACTAGTTTAGTCTCAAATTAATAAGCTTTCGAATAATACTGGAGAATATAGAATATAATAATTATCCTTTGCTTCAGAAATGAATTTCTCAAATACAAAAGTGTTTATATTCTACATTTAAAATCTAAAATTATTTAAAGTTTTTCTACAATTTATAATGAGTTTTTGGAAGTTATGGCTTTCAAATTGTGAAAAACTAAATACTTTTATTAGTTAGAGATTAGTTAAGTTAGAAGTATTGGATATTTTACGCAATTAGATTACTTTTAGACCTTTTTTCATTTCAATTAGAAGCTTATAATAATAAAAAGTTGAGTTTAGTTTAACATTTTGACCATATTTTGCTTAATCTATGAAAAAACATAAGCCATTAATTCTAATCCGATTAATAGATAATGATTAATAAGATCTATATTTTGCAATCATTACAACTCTATAGGGGGTGGCCTTCCCAGCAATGCATTCAATGCTATCGAATTGGTCTCCAAAATTTGATCGCAGTTTCATGTCTGCATTGGTATACAGTGGGGCACAAATTGGAACAGTGATTACATTACCATTTGCTGCACTATTATGTGATTCGGATGTATTGGGCGGTTGGCCCTCAGTCTTCTATATTTTAGGCATTTTAGGTATAATTTGGTCCATATTTTGGGCACTTTTAGTATATGAGACACCACAAAAACACCCAAATATTTCACAACAAGAATTGAGGCATATATTACAGGGACAGTCAACTGAACAGATACAAAAGGTTTTTCTATTTTAAACTCAATACTATATCCCAAAAGAGATTTGTTTTTATTGGAAATACTGCTTTATATTATCTAATATTATAGAACAACGAAACCTTTTGACTCCTTTTTGATTAAGTCTTATTTAATTGAATTGAAAATTAGGGCAAACAAATGCCGTGGAAAATGGTTTTTAAATCAATCCCTCTCTGGGCGCTTGTAATCGCGCATTTCGGACAGAACTGGGGTTTTTTCACATTATTAACACAATTGCCTAACTATTTAAAAAACGTACTCGGCTTTGATTTAAAAAGTGTAAGTAATGATAACATATAACTTAAGGTTTGGTACAGCCCTACCCACTACACTCACTCGTCTTAACTTTTCTAAAATGATTTCATAATTGAATGAATGGATATATAGAATGGATTGATATCAGCGCTTCCATATTTGCTTCAAGCAGTCGTCGGTTGGTTTGTGGGTTTTTTTGGTGATCGTATTAACCGATCGCGTAAATTTCGTGTGAGCACAACACGAAAAATATGCAATACTATTGGCTTTTTGGGTCCAGCGCTTTGTCTTTATGGCGTAACTCTTGCCAAATGTGATCACTTCTGGAATGTCATGTTATTAACAATCGCGATGGGTCTCAATGGGTTTGTTTTCGCAGGATTTAGCGTAACGCATGTGGACATGTCTCCCAACTATGGTATATTCAGAGTTATATTTAGACTTATATTTAGAGTTATAATAATTTTTTCATTTTTTTAAAAAAGCCGGAACTCTAATGGGTATAACCAACTGTTTGGCAAACTTTTCGGGTGTTTTAGCCCCTTATGTCGTCGGATTGATATTACAAGATCCCAAGTCTTCCATTCTTGATCTGTGGAGTACTGTATTCTATATATCGTGTTATATATATGTCGTCACCTCTATTATATTTGTGATATTCGGTTCCGCAGAATTGCAAGTTTGGAACCATTATGAATGCCATTCGGCATTAGATAAAGACAATAAATTATCGATTCGTTTGGATGTTTGCGAACCCAATTGTGATCAAATTTCCGCTAAAACTATCACTGAAGCCACTAAATTGAAATGAACTAAATTAAATCTAGTTTTTAAATCTTATTTTAATTATTTTTTTATTTTAAGTATTGTTGAATATCTTGATGAAAAACGACTTTTCTTAATATTGTGAATTTTGAAAGAAAATAGTATTTTACTACTAATGTATTGATCTGACCTGACCTTAATCTAATAAAATTCACTTTTAATGAAATGCTTGATTACATTATGCTCTAACTGTAAGTCTCATCTTAAGCAAAATAGTCCCTAACCATAAAAAAGCAATTATAGGCGTTTACAATGTACTGTATAAATGTATAAATATGTCTCAAATGACTTATTTTTATGTGATTTGGACTTATATTTGACTCCAGAATTGATTATATTAAGTGCAAAAAATATGTAAAATACTAGGCAGAGTCCCGTTGCTTTGCAACGCAAAAATATGTATAAAATAACGTAATATACATTATTTGTTTATTATTATTTAAATAAACAATTTCTATTACACATATAAGAAGTTATTTATGAGATTTTTAACTTTATAACCAAAGAAAAATCAGAAGATTCTGCTCTTTTGCAAATGAATTTTTGCCAATAAAAGAAATATTTGTTTTATCATTAACATATCAATCTAGATGAGCCCATTCGAAGAATGGGTAAAAATATTTATTTAAATTGAATTAAAATAGTTCGACTCAAATTCATGTTTATGTATAAAATACTCGCCTGAAGAGATGTGTAAACATTTTTAATTGCAAACATATCTCTCAATTTTCCCTCAAATATTTGAAGCCAACACAGACTTAAACTTTTTGCTTAGAATATAGATTATTTGTGCGCACTCTAGTTATTATACAACAATCTTAATAAAGAAAATCATATAAACTTAAATTATTTATTTTGCATATCATATCAATAGTTATAACATTTTGTGACATATTTTAATCCACAAATATAGCTGATGGGTCAGTATTCAACTAATTTAACCTCTAAGTTGATAACAAAGTTATGCTTTCATTTTAATAAAAGCTCAAAATCTCAATAAACAATAGTATAATAATTTCATATTAGAATAATTAAACATAAAGCAGATAAACGCTAGAATATAATACATGTAATGACATTCATTTAGTTCAAAAATAATATAAGTTTCGTATATAATTTTAATAGTTATGACATTATTATAGAATCCGAATTCATACACATAAAAATATTTGAAAAAATTTATGAAAAAAACTTTTATTACTTTGTTACATAATTTGTTTACAATAAAAGTTTTTGCTGCATATATTGCATTTGAGCTAAACTTTAGAATTTATAGTTTAATGACTTTCTAAAACAGTTTTCACAAACTTTTTAATATCATCAGAAACTAGTTTTGGTTCTTCGAAAGCCCCAAAATGTCCACCCCTTGGCATTTCGGTATATTGTACTAAATTATGATATTGATAGTGAGCAAAAACTTTAGGCATTCGCGCCAACTCATTAGGAAAGTCGGCCACCGCTGAAGGAACGCTCGCATTCACAGGAACTCTGAATTAAAGTTTCATATAATTAAATATAATTTAATATTTGACTTGAAAACAAATCGATTACTTACTGATCCAATTGGTAATCGTACATAAGTTTAACAAAACTTTCCTTATAGTATCTCATACTCGACGCCACATTATTAGAAGTCCAATAAATCATAATATTAGTGAGCAATTCGTCTAAAGTAAACTTTTCAGTGAGGCCTCCGTCAGATTTTTTGACATTATTAGGGTTAGTCCAGGTCGAGAACTTTTCTAATATATAAGCCGCTAAACCCACCGGACTATCAATAAGAGCCGCTCCAACTGTGTCTGGTTTAGTCGACTGTATATGCATATAACCGCTTTCTCTTAACAAAAAGTAAAACTTATCCAAAAATGGAAACATTTTGTTGTAATCATTTTCTGGATTTTCAAAAACTAGTGACGGAAAATACATTGCAGTGAAGTACTTGACGGCAGCCATTCCTCGCACTTTAAACATAGAATTGAGCGTTGTGTGTATACCTCTCACACTATTTAAATGAGAAATTAATTATATTTATATAATTAAAATGAGGACGAAAATAAATTACTTTTGAGTATGCAATACAGCCATAGTTTTCGATATAATACTACCCCAGTCTCCACCGTGAACGAAAAACGATTTATGATTTAATCTATTCATTAATTTTGCAAAAATACGTGCCGTTGATATCACACTAAAACCTAATTTAATTAAAAGAATTAGTTTTGAATTAATGAAAGATATTTTTTAAAATCAAAGACTAAAAATTGTTTTATATAAATAAAGGAAATAAAATCATAAATCAAAAGCATTTAAAAGTTGGAATAAAATTGAAGTCAATCTCTTTTAAATTAATTTGGGTTCAGTTTAAATTCACTTTTATGGTGTCCGGAACCGCAATTCCAGCCTCACCTGAAAGACATTTTTGATACTCTCTCCGGAAGTCTGATATTTAAGCTCCAGACCCGACTAAATAATTGGTCCAGTGTTTATAATTTGAAGCACTCAAAACATGTATACTATGAAAGCATTGAAAGATCTGTCACTCAATATTCGAATACAAAGATATAACTTCTCTTTTATTTACTAATCGGCACTAATTTATTGATTTATTAACTTTTAGCATAGAGAACGTCTGTTTCTGTTAATAGCTGTCTCATAAGTTATAATAAGCCTAACATTTTTTTGTGGCAAATATATGTCAATTTTGGTCAGTATTTATAATCATAAAATATTTGAACTAAAATACAATTATAAATATAAGTAAACCTAAAGAGTCATTATAAAAAATAATTAATATTATTGATCTTTTCAATGTTTTCTTGTAATAATCAGCTGTAAATTGAAAGAATCGAAAACTCATCGGTTTTCTGACAATATTTATGCTGAATGTTTTCGATTTTTAAAAATAGTTTCATTTTAAAGCAGCGGTTTGTTTAAGCATTTAGTTATTCTATTCCAAAATCAAAATTCCAAAAATCAAAACCAATGCATACATTTTAACTTTTGTTGGACTGTAAGGAAACTTTGTATCACTTGTGTAAACCCTAGACATATGCCTGTTATCTCGGTTATCTCAAGTTTGGCTTACACTAGAGATAAGCATTTTTTATTTTTTAAGTCTCGATCTCGTCTCCCCAGCGAACCGAAAGCGAGAGAGAGGAGACAGATTGTAAGACATATGACGCTTCTCCGTTTAGAAATTTATTATCACTGCTACAGTTGAATAGGGTTGGGTTGGGTTGGGTTGGGTTAGGTTAGGTTAGGTTAGGTTAGGTTAGGTTAGGTTAGGTTTGGGATGGATAGGATATTTGGGGTGTAAGTAATAGTTGATGCGAAAGTAATCATTTGCTGAATACAATATTTGAAGTTAAACACAATAATAAAACAAGTTTGAAGTGAGAGTAAATGCGAGAGTGGAGTGAATGTGAAACTTTTTTGTTTTAAAAATCTTGAAAAAACTGAAAGGGGGAACAAGGTAATCATAAGTTAGAGTCACCTTATCATTAATAAAGGTTTCAAAGCGATGGTTTATATCGATAATAAAGGTTATATCTTTTGAGAAGAATGTGATTCCCACAAATTCTTTTGTAACTTTATAAAAAAAAAAATCTCATAATCTGAATGTAAGTTTTGGTTAAAACTAATTTTTATGCCTAAAAATAAGCAATTAGGGACTTAACATAAAAATAGGGAATATAGGGCTAAAACTTGAAAAAAGGAAAAAATAGGGACTTTCAAAATGCTTTTTTCTGACATATATTGGCCAATTGGTTGTCCTCAAGTCTATTCCGGTGATTTTGGGACACCGACAGAAATAGGGAAAATCCCGTTTTGGAGGCTCTACTTATAACACAAAATAATTTTTCTGATTTTGATTTTCCAAACTCTCAATATTAGCAGATGTTTATCTCAAATTATCTATTATTTAAGTCATTATCAAATTTTAAGGGTTTAATTAAAATAAACAAATCTATTAATAAAATAGTCAACAGATATGGGTTCGCAAACACAATAACATCAATTCTAGTGTTGACTTTCATTTTTGCTATAATGACAGGTCTGGTCAATAAATCAATAATTAGTTGTTATCGTATTATTGTTGTTAATAATATATATATAAAATGAAACAAAAAGCCATAACCCATACCTTCTTGATGTGGAGCCTCTGAAAATCCATAGCCAGGAATTGAGGGACAAATGACTTCGAATGCTATGCCATTTGTGGGCTCAATCAATAGGGGAATAGCTTTATAGTACTCCCACACAGATCCGGGCCATCCGTGGATTACCAAAAGAGGGACCACAGTTTTGGCCGGTTTTGAGGGCTTCACGTGAATGAAATGTATATTAATTCCTTCGATTTGAGTGGTGTATTGATTAAATTTATTCAATTCTTTTTCTTGTTTACGCCAATCAAACTTTGTTTTCCAATAGTTGATCACTTCTTTCAAATAATTGGCATTAAATCCATAATTGAATTGCGAGCCTTCAATCGGTTCAACAAAACGCGCACTTTCTAAACGTCTGCGAAGGTCTTCCAGAACCGCTTCCGAAACATTCACTGAAAATTTATTGATACCGATCGGGTCTTTAGGTATTGGATCCCCTTCTGAATTGATTTAAAGGTTTATAAATTTTAATTCAAATAAGTTTTAGTTTTTATATATTCTTTATAATTGAGTTACTTTTCAACTTTGTTTTTCCAAACCATTGGTCTTCAACTTGAGGTAAATTGAATTGAGGTGTAATCAAAAACGGATAAAGAAGTGCCGCTAAACCAGCCACTAATCCAAATATTAAAACCTTTTTTACTAATCCCATGATTTGAAGTATCAATTTTAAAGCTATAAAATAAATAATTTAATAGATATCTAATGCAGTACTGGTATTAACATAAAGAGGAAGTTTTATTTTGACGCATATATAAAGTACAGCATAGACTTTGTCAAAACCGGCGATTATTTAGACATTGAAAACACTTACATATCTTCTATTATATAAACTTCAAGTTTATATAAAGGCTATAAAGGCTATAAAGGCCTTGGATTTAAAAACTTGATTTTCTTCTAATTGAAGAACTGTTTTAAAAGTTTGATAATTGTATTGCAATCACAACTATTTCTTGCAATAAATTTAGCACTTTTTCGATTTTAATCTTAGCCTTTTGTGAGGAAAATCATTTCAAAGTTATAATTAAAATATTAAATGATTTTTTTTAATAATCAGAGATCTGTTTAAGTATGAAAATGATATGTTTAGCCTTGAGTTTTAATATATGACAAACAATTACAGGTTTTAGTGCTTTTGCACTTTCAGTCGATTCATATTTAGTACGGCATCGAAAGGCTGTCCATAAAGTCTCTTAACATTTGTTGAGAGTTATGAGTGTTTTACAGATAGAAACAGTTTTTGTCTAAAACTCATTCAGTTATAAATACAATGTCTGCAGAACTACAAAACTAATTCATTTGTATTAAGAGAATGAGGAATAAAGTATTTTTGACTTTATTTATGTAAAACTATGGGTTTTCACTATTTTTATATCTCTAGTAAAGTTAGAAAAGAGTGGACACAACTCTAGTTATATGCAAAACAAGTGCAACAAATGTGAAACACTTTATGGACAACACATCACAAACACATAAAACTGCAGTTTTTCAAACATTTCTAACTTTTGTCATATATTTCGAACTTAATATTTTCTTTAGTAATAAAAATTAAATTAATTCATTCAAAATATCATTTTTATAGTGTTTGTCATTAAACTTCATTTCAAACATTATTTAAATCTAATAATTGGCAAAAATGTTAAAACTTTTGAATACTTTTAATTGAATTAAACATCAATTCATTTAATTGCTTAAAACTATTAATAATTAATATTAAAATGTTTTTAAATAAATAAATAAAATGTTTAATAATTAAGCCAAAGCCAAAAACAAACCATTAATTATTTTTGATTACAAATAAATAATATTTTTGTGTATTATAAATGATTTGATATTAACTTAATTAGAGATAAAATGTGAAAAAATAATAATAATAATAAAGTGAATCATTAGAAGAGAACACAAAAGTATAATTGAATAGAAACTATTGAAATAAGAAATTTTGAATCAATTACTTTTTAATGACAACTTAAATAATACGACTAACTGTGGTTATTGTGGACAATGTTTCGACACAGTCTTCTTCGGCACCATTCTTCGGCACCAGTCAATCAAATGAAACACTCAAAGCCTTATTAGCCTTTGAATGAGCGGATGGCAGATAAATGAGAGATCAATTGCATAATAGCCTTAACTTATAAAATAAATAAACTTTTGTCTGTTTTGTTTTATATGAATTGAACAAAAAGTTTTCATATTCTTATGGATTTAATTATAAGTAGTGTATAATTAGTATTTTGTTGAACAGCTATGCCATACTAATTATACACTATTTATAATTAAATCCATAAGAATATGAAAACTTTTTGTTGAATTCATATAAAACAAAACAAA
>JAUJYT010001406.1:0-11717 GCA_033996565.1 Nanhermannia nana
CCCAAAGCATAAATAAATATTGATTTTTTCAGATTAAATTTTAGTTTTATTTGCACTAATAGACAAAATACTGAACAAGTACTAACTCTATTCTTCTTTTCTATTAATACTTATACTGCGTATGTAAATAAATTGTATGATATATTGCAAAAGGTAATCAATATTTGTAAGTTTATATACCAATAAAACATTTTAAGGTTTTCTTTTGTCACATTAATTACTGTATTTCAAACATAATTTATATTATTTTTTTTAATATTTAATTTTATTTGGCCTAAAAATAATTTGTGGATAAAATACATTAGTTTTAAATTAATAGTACATAAGATTTACATTTTCTTCGACCAACTCCCTAATGAGAGGAGATCTCACCTTTAGCCCAGAGTTACAGTGAGATTTTTACAGGTGGAAACTGTGTTGGGGCGGGGCAAATACTATGGGCCTAGGGATTGCTCGAAAACAATAAATATGTGGCCGGTATATTGCAATCAAAGAAACGAGCGGGGTCAGGATTGGAACCCACGGCTTTTCGATCATGAGTCCGGCACCTTATCCACTGCGCCACAATGACTCCCTTAAATGCTACAATCATTCTCCAAATGCCATACATTGTGGCGTTGCCTTTCTCCGCTTGTCGGGCCTCATGATGAGAGAAGCGTCCACGGCGGACGTAAAACCTCGAATTAGAGGTGCCATCTTGTCATGGTATCACTCTCTGAAGGTAAATTAAAAGTAATTTACCTCAAATGAAATTTTTAAAATCCAATTAAGGATAATTAATTATCAATAAAATCAATGATTACCAGTTGCGCATTCAAATTATTCATATTACTTAAATATAACATTGCATTTAAACGCTATTACTAGTGTTGGCAAAAAGGCTAAAAAGCTAAAAATTTAGCTTGAGCCTTTTAACCTTAAAAATTAATAAATGAAAATTTAGCATGAATTTTTATTGATTTTTTAATACACGTTATAATTCCTTGGTCCATATTAAGTCCTTCAGTTTAATACAATTAATGCTTGCAGTTACTGCGCTCTTTTTTATTTAAAACAATCAATTTAGATAATTGGGTTTTCAAGAATTCAAAATAAAATTTAATTATTTAAAAAGTCAAGGCTAAAAGGCTAATCTTTTTTAAAGTTTTAGCTTTAGCCTTGAGAAAACTATTTAGCTTTTAGCTTTAGCCTTTAACCCTCTTTCCAAAATGTTATAGCTTAAGCTGTAGCTGTAGCCGCGGCTAAAGGCTAACGAGGCTAAATCGCCAACGAGGGCTATTACTTTAATGCCTAACATTATACAATCTATATTGAATACAATTTATATATAGCATATTAATGTAGTAGCTATTCTTTCAAAGATAGCTAATTGAACAGGAATAAGTTATTTTTAGTATCAAAATAATTACATTTTTCCAGCATTTTTCTACCCTAGTAGGTAGACAGTTGGCGCATGTGGAAAGCTGAAGAATTAAACATACTAAAGTTAAATTTTAATTTATTAAAGTGTTTGTATTAAATAATAATGCAATGAAAGAACTTTATAATGAAATATTATATAAATATTCTAAAGTTTCTAAAGACTCAAATCTTAAAAAAATTAAAGGTGAGCCCAACGTATATATTTTCTCAAGTCATGAAAAAATATAAGAAATTAAATAATAATTTCACGTTTTTGTTTTCGATATTTTGTTATGGAACCATGTTTAAAATGTCATTAATGTGAAATTAAAGTTTATAGCAACTACTATTTTAATAGAAGTTTGGAAATAAAAATACATCTACATTCCAGTGACAGTTTTCATAGCACCAGTCGACAAAAGCTAATGTAAATTTTAAATATATTGCCTTGTAAGAGTAAAATGAATTTGCAATTGAATTATTATAACTAAGAAGTTAAGGTGACGTGTGTTGCCATTAAGTGTGTTACTTATTCTAAATTGATCAAAGCATATGAAAATCTATGTTAGTATCTTAGTTTACACATATAGTGCTTCATTTCTACATTTTAAACCCTTTTAAATACATTTTTATAATTAGAAATCCTAAAGAGTAGACTTCTTAATTAAGGGTGCGTAGCAACAGGCACCTTGTTATTACTGATAAAAAACAAAGCTTACACTTATTTATAATTCAAACATAATAATAATATAAAATTCAGGCTGTAATACATAAAGATTACGTTTGTAATACCTGTAATAATGTAATAAATGTACTATAGAATTGCTTCTAATATCTCAAAAATACCTTTAATATCTCGATTACTCTGGAGAACTAATTAAAGGCACTTAAGTTAACGTTTTATTTATTTAATAAAATTATATGCATTAAAAGAAAAACATTTCAAACTAAACCTTTATTTCTTTAGTAATTTAACAAATATTTGATTAATTCAAATCTAATGTCTACCACACTTATGCCCGAGGGCTTACCTGAAGCAAGCCTTCATTGGACTGACTATGTTGTAATTGCAATTTATTTTATTGGTATACTAGCCGTTGGATTCTGGGTATGAATTTTTAAAATATTGACGTCTTATACTCAAAAAGAACACTGTTTAATACGTTACAATATTAAACAGTGCTCTTTTTGAGTATAAGACGTATTATTAAAAGTCTATTAATCAATTTTCAAAATTTTATATAATAGTCTTCCAGAAAAAGTAAAGGCGATTCTGTAAGCGGTTACTTCTTAGCGAACAGGAGTATGCATTGGATTCCGGTTCGTCAATAAATTAAATTTTTATATTAACTTATTTTTCAATTGTTGTACAACTAATTTCATAATTAATAAATACAATCATAATGTACAGGTCGGCGCTTCATTATTTGCCAGTAATGTCGGTTCTGGTCTTTTTGTAGGCTTAGCCGGAAGTGGTGCCGGTTCTGGTATTGCTATATCAGCATTTGAATTAAATGTAATATGACTTTTATTTGTAGAATAATTGTTACTTTAATCAAAATTATTTAAAAATTGTTCGGTATCTGACAGGCGACGTTTGTTCTACTTTTACTAGGCTGGTTTTTTGTGCCTGTTTATATTGCTTCAGGTGTATGTTACTTCTAAAAATAGATAATAATTATTATTTTAATTAATTAATTTTTCATTAATTGTGTTACATTCAGGTGAACACAATGCCTGAATATTTAAGAAAGCGCTTCGGTGGTCAACGGATACGAGTTTATCTCTCAGTATTAGCGCTTATACTTTATGTCTTCACTAAGATATCGGTGAGCTTTTAGTTGGAAGTAATGTCTAATATCAAACATTAAATCTCAAGTAAATTTGGTGATGGCAACGTTCGACGGTCACATTAGGGTGACCAACAGTACAGATTTAATCTGGACTGTCCAGATTTTGGGGTATTTTTAAAAAATCCAGTGCTTGGTCCCCCCTTTGATTTTTTTAAGCTGTCCAAATTTGAACTCCATTAAACTTGGTCACCCTAGGTCACACCCACCCCAAACTAAATTTGGCGCTCAATCTTAGCGCTAAAAATAAACGTTCAGCGTTAGGCTTTTAGAGTAGAGCGTTTACAAGGCGTCAAAAATGAAAATGTGAAAAAATTGGTACAAACTAGTGAAAGAAATTTGAAACCCAAACCCAAGATTCTTGGGTTTGGGCATGGGTTGGTTTTGGGTATAGTTTTTTGAAAACTCGTTGGGTTTGGGTGGGTATGGGTTTGAAATTTCGTAAAATTTCCATATAATTAAATTAGTCACTGGCTCATAATTAAGGCATAATCCCATTCCATGGTTTTAAAACTAACGCTAACAATTGTAAGTCCATTCCATCTCAAGCACTATTTTGCAATCCAAATCCCATCCCATGGGCTTGGGAGTGAGATTTCCATCATTACAAATAAGTGTTAATTTTTAATTTGTTTTATTAAATCATTTAACGCCCGGCGCTCAAGGGTGCAACTCTCGCGCCCAAGCCCGGCTAACTTTAGGCGCTCGGCCCCCGCGCTCCTCACCGAGCGCCATAATCCCAGGCGTTAACCATCACTGCTTATAAACAAATTTTAAAGCATTTTATATCGACTGATAATCCTTATAATAAATTGAAGTTATATTTTTTTACAATTAAAAGACCGATCTATATGCTGGTGGAATATTTATCAAACAATCACTAAACCTAAACATGTACATTTCAGTGGCCATTCTTTTGGGCATTTCGGCAATTTTTACAATTGCTGGTGGTCTCACAGCCGTACGTTTTTAATTTATTTTATAGATGATTTAGCGATTAATAATCAAATCAAATAATGACTCAACTTTTCATTGTTGCCTAAGATTATGATTGGCCTAACTCTGCCGCAAATAGTGTTCCGATTTTTTAGTCTTCTAGCCATTAGTCGCGGCTAATTTGGTTGCTTATTCAAGTTTTGAGATTAAGTCTAAAACCAAAGGCTAAAGTTCTGTAAGCTAAAGGACTAAAATATTTTAGTGCTTATTTAGCCTTTAAACCAGTGGCGTAACTAGAAATTTTTGGTTGGGGGGAGGCTAAGCATAGGAAAAATCAAAGATATGGCAATTCTTAAAAATCGCCACAGATCTACACTTAAATTCAGAAAATCTCTGGGGGGCTATAGCCCCCTTCCCCCATAGGTAGTTACGCCAGTGCTTTAAACCTTTTTTATCAATTTTTTCGAAACATTATTTGAAACAAACAATTTTAAAAAAATATTTGATGTCATAGAATCATAGATCACAATTAACTGTTATTTTATTAAATTTCTGTTCTAAAGACCGTTTGTATTTTATAGATTGTATTTTATAGTGTATAATAATTGAATGAAATACTTGAAAAAATATATGCAAAATGATTAATTTTAGTCCCGATTAGTTTCCGCTAAAAATAAAACTAAGACTTTAGACCTGAAAGCTAAAAATTATTTAGTCTCCATTCGAGGCTAATACTAAAGGGTTAGAAAATTTGTGGAGGCTATTTTTAAGATTAAGGCTTTAGCTTGGTCCTTTAGCCATATTGGAACACTAATTGAAAATATGTAGTGCACTAAACCTCACTTAAAGAATGGTTAAGTTTTATTGTAAAACATGTCTATTATACCTTTCAAATATGCACAAAGTTATTCACTTTTAAACATATGTTGCACCCAACAGGTCATGTGGACTGATTTTGTTCAGACAATTTTAATGATAACTGGAGCTCTGGTGCTTTCTATTTTGAGTCAGTTATTTAAATCGATACAATTTTTAATATTAAAAAGTCTAGAAAATTAAATTATTCAACAATAGGTTTCATAAAAGTTGGCGGTTATAAGAATTTGTTGGACAACTTTGCAGATGAATCACAACCATTTGATTATAGTTATGTCGGATGGAAAGACAATTGTACTCCAAATGCTTTCTATAACTCTTGTATATCTTGCAGCGAAATGACTAAATATTATAAGAATTTGTTACGTCCAGCAACTGATGAAGAGTTGCCCTGGACTGGAATGTTGTTCGGAATAACAATATCTGCAGTTTGGTGTTGGTGTTCGGATCAGGTCATAATCACAATTATTTTAACCCAAATGGGATAATAACAGACTTTGCTCAAAAAGATTTTCAAAAATATCAGTCGGCGTTTTGTTTTTTTCCAAAATTTATGAAAAACTAAAATAATCAATTTTTTAAGGCATTTTACGAGAAAAATATTGCAAAAAGCTGGCGTCAAAATTATTTTTAAAAAAAATTTTACCCCGAAAAAGCTTTACTTAAAAAATTGTATTTGAAAGTCTGGAATATGCTTATAATTTTTTATTTAACTGTTTGCAGGTTATAGTTCAAAGAGCATTATCCGCAAAGAATTTGACGCATGCAAAGGCCGGTTGTATTCTTGCCTCTGTTATCAAAATATTGCCATTATATCTACTGGTCTTACCGGGAATGGCAGCAAGAGCTTTATGGCCGAGTAAGTCATTCACCACTTCAGCTAAATTTTGTATTGAATTTGAAACATTTCACCCAAACGATTGATTACAAGAATATTCTTTAACTATTGATTACATTGATTACAAGTAGAACCCAATAACTACTTATAACTAATACAATCCCTTTCACTCTATCAGACGAAATCGGGTGCTCTAATCCAGAAAAATGCAAATCAATTTGTGGTTCAGAATCGGGCTGTACTAACATTGCATATCCATTACTAGTATTAAGAATAATGCCGGCGGGTATGTGCACAACAAAAAAATATCATTTAATTAATTTCAATAAACACAACTACAAACAGGAGGGACAGGTCTTATGTTGAGTGTAATGATGGCAGCGCTGATGAGTTCATTAACATCTATATTCAATAGCGCCTCCACTATATTCACAATTGATATTTACAAACGATTTCGTAATAATGCGGGAGAGATAGAGCAGGTTATAATCGGCCGACTCTTTGTGCTTATTCTTGTGTTCGTCAGCATTATTTGGATCCCAATTCTTGAGTCCTCGCAAGGGAGTCAACTGTTTCATTATATTCAAAGTGTGACTTCATGTTTAGCACCTCCTGTATGTGCGGTATATGTGTTGGCACTTTTCTGGAGCAGAATCAATGAAAAGGGAGCTTTCTGGGGACTTATGATAGGACTGGTTGTGGGTCTCATCAGATTTGTTATGGAATTCTCTTATAAAGTCCCGACATGTGCTTCCGGTGAACCCGACCCGAGACCACTTTTACTATCAAAAGTACATTATCTGCATTTCGGAATTATTCTATTCATAATTTCAGGCATTGTCACAATTGCTATTAGTTTATTGACTGATCCCATTCCTGAAGAAAACGTATGTTTCCTAAAAACTATAAAATCTATTTATTCAATAATTTAAATGAATTTTACAGTTATATCGTTTAACTTTTTGGACAAAATGCAGCGAAAAAGTAAGAGTTGATATCGATTCTGATGAAGAAAAAAGAGATCTCGGAATTAATAACAAGGGTTATACTCATGATAACAATGAATCTGATAATCCGAATCAAACAAACGGTATAAAAACCACAAATTTTAATGAAGTCAACAATAAAAAGAAATGGTTGTACACTATTTGCTGTATGTCTTCGCAAATGAACGAACAAAATAATTATGACCTCAACACCGATACAGCCAGAGAAGAAACTCATTTGAGTAAAGAAGAGGAGGCTATAAAAGCGGCCGATTCTTTAAAAGAAGAACCTAGATGGGAAAGAGTGACGAACGGCTGTGCCATTCTTATTGTAGGGATCGCTTCATTTTTATGGGGCTATTATGCCTAAAACGTATTTATAAGTATAGTTCTCACTTTCGCACACCATCAGAAAAAATTATCAGCAAGTCTTTCAACCCTAGTGGCACACCTGTAGCGCCAAATTAAAATACTTTATTAATATTTCAAAAATTGCCCATCATCAACTCTATAACTATTTTTTAATTATGTATTGTATAATTATTCGTTTATTTTTAAGTGTAATAAATGTACTTTGTATTTGATTTGTTCATCAAGTTTTAACATTTATCAATTTAAATTTCAATTAGCAAATATTCTGATTAAATACATTCTATGATTATAAGTATTTGTCTCTAAATAATGATAGTTTTGATATAAGAATGTTGCAAATTGACCGGTGGACAAAATTAGTTGCATTTAAATGAGACTTCGGTTTCAGTAATTTAAGAATATTGTTTACTAACTTATGTTTAAAATGCATGAAATGGTTTTATATAAAAAGATGCTGAGGGATATGAACTAAGTGGGTATTTCACAAAAAATAACCTTTTTATTTCTTTAAATATTTTGGTACGCATTGCCTTAAAAATACAGTAATGGCAGACCTGTATATAATCATAATTTTTAAATATTCTGGCTTTAAGTTAGTTTGAAGGGGCGACTATTTGACCAGCATTGGTGTAGGGGGGCGTTTAGTAACCAACAGGTCAGTTAGCCTCATATTAGTGCAGTCTTTAATGAAGTGTTCAGATTATAAGTGCAGAGCTTGTACTAAAAGAAATTTATATAACATACGAAAACACGAAAATGAGTCCCAAATCGAATTTATGAGACGCGTTGCCAGCAATGTAGAGCAATTTGATCCAGACTAGCATCAACATCATCAGATAGGATCATGTTTGCTGACTAATCAAGTTGAAAAACGGTTTAAGTCAGTCTTTAACACTAGTAATTGATTCAAAAGATGGCAATAAATGTCTCATAAATTTTGGAAAAAGCATAGGATAGGATATTCAGGATATTCAGGATATTAAGTATAATAGTTTTACACAACTTACTAATTTAATAACAATTTTTGGTTTTTCTAAAATTAATTATTTAATGAAAAGATTGTGTCTTAATATTAGTCTTAGATTTCATGACAATAACATTCATCGAAGTGTCAAAAAATAAATGTCAATTATGTTATGTTTTGAATTGATTATCAATTTTAGTTTTTGTTAATCCATTTTTTAGGAATTTTCTGCTAAAACACAAATTAAAAGATAACATTAGAATCTTTGATCAGTTCTTTTCATAAATTTTATTATAATATTACAAATTTTTTTATAAAACCCGAACAATTAGTTTTTGGTCCCATTATTCAAGAATAAAAAAGCAATATAAGTATCAAATGAAAGGCTGAAACTTATCATGAAATGGGAACTATTGTGAAAATATTATTTCATAACTTTGTCAATCATTTATTAATACAGTTGTATTAAACCAAAAGCTAATTTATAACCTTACAGAAGAACAGATCAAACGCTTTTGCAATAAGAGATATGAAAAATAAAGATTGTGTTGTTTTTCATATATTGTTATGTTGTGAATCATGTGAATCAACATAATTCTGGATACAAACCACTTCAGAATCATAGGCTTTTGGCGATATTAAACACAGAGCAGAATTAGAGGAAAAGGAATCGATTTGTGCATAAAAGCGTATAAAGAGAACTATTTTTATTTTATTTTCTCAGAAGTTGTTTCATTGCAATGCGCAAAAAATACAACTCATATTGCAATTGATTCAGAAAAAAGTGAATGAGTTTCAGAATTCTTATGCAAAAAAGGTTCAAAACAAATACCAATCAATATTTTATCATTAATTATCGAATTCTAGCAAATATAATATTAATATATTCAATATTTCAAACTTTTGATAAATAATTTCGACTTAGTATTAAAAATTCAGTTATAACTAAACATTAATATAATCTTTTGAATCTATTGTAATTTCGATATCACCAAAAATGTTAATAATTTAAAATTTTTTCGTTATATAAAAGTCGAATTAATAACCCTCGTAATGTAACCCTCGTACTTTCTAAGGTCTTAATTTGTGGGCTGGTTTTCCTACAATAAAATCTCAAAAAATTGAGAATTTAATGCATTGAAAAAATTTTCTTAAGATTTGTAGAAAAAATAAACTTTTGTTTGTAGAAGTAATTGACAATAAAAGGCTAATTTAAAGAAACAGAAGTTATTTTACAGTATAGTTCACTATTGCCTTTACTAGAAGTAATTTGTTTGACATTAAGAAATAACTCTGAAACAGCCATTGATGGAGAGTATAAATTCGTGATTTCCGGAGTATTCTAGAGCTTAATCTTTGAGAATTGAACTGAATCTTTGAAATTACAACTCATAAAATGTTTCGGTATATGAGGTCACAATTTTTACAGTCCCTTATATTTCCCGATTTATAAGGGCTATTCCGGTCTTTACGGAAATGAGAGGATAATCTGTTACTAAGAGTCACAATTAAAGACTGAAAGGACTGTTACTGACAGTTGAATGACTTTCCTTATTAGCTAAGGACAGTAGTGAATAAAGGCTACCACGCGGTTGAATAGACTAAAAGTCTTTCCATAAATACTTGGTCTGCATCTACTGCACAGAATATGATTTGGCAATACAAGTATAAGATATAATTATAAGATAATATTAACAAAGGAGCTCATGTCACATACAAAAGAGCGTTCAGCCAAATATTTAGAACAGTTTGTGAACTTTAATATAATTACATACTTTTCCTGTGCATACATACTCTGGACAATTAGTAGGTAAAGAGTTGACAAACAAACATCAATCTAAGGATGGGTTTATTGTCAAAAACATCAAAAGCGATTGTTCAGCTTAAAGAACGGCTACAATGTTAGCTATAATAGTAAGGCTACGCTTTTATGATATGCTATGTTGTCATTCCAATCACAAAAATGTCTCCGATATTGTCAGTCTATTATCCCTTTTTTACTGATAATTGAATCTTTAGAGCCAACAATATAATAGTCAGCTATTTATAAATGTGTGAAACTCTTATCTCTTTCAACGCCTAACAAATGTTTAAAGTTCTTAAATTTAATTTTATTGATTCAGCCAATAATGTAAAGTAGTTTTTAGTTCTTTGATTACTTTCTTATTCTTGAGGCATTGTTGAGTGCCTTCGCCAGTGCCTGAGCTAAGGTGAGTCACACTAACAGAATCGGTTTCCGCGAAGTATCAGAATTAGAATCTATGCTTTTTGTGTTTGCGAGCAATTAAATACAGAGCATCTCTTCTTGATTGTGATACACCTCAAACATAGTACACCTCAAACATAGATTTCTGATTCTGGTTCACATTTCTTAGAGAAAAATTCTTATCATAAGAGCTTTATGTCAGGTGTTATTATTTGTTAGTTTTTTTAAATTCCTGTCTTTCTATAAGTTAAAAGAAATAGATTTCTCTGATTGAAAGTTATTTCTGTTTCACTTAACTGAGATACTGATGGGAAAAAAGAAACGCATTGATTCTTTTGATGGCACATAACATCATAGAAGCACAGATATTAGTGTGAAAGAAATTTTTGTTCTATTTACTTAACATAATCTTTAGATAACAGTCAGCTTTTGAGCGAAAAATTTACAATTTTACTTCAGTAGCTTTTTTTCGTCATTAAAAATAAGCTTATTTTTGAAAAATATTCTAAATATATACTATTATATAAATATTTGAGCATATTTTTATTCTTTATCTAATAACTTTTAGTGCTATTTTTGCTGCGCTCTTCAATTCAAAACAACAGCAAATATCGATTTGTAGCTAACGAGAGATCTCTGGTATCTGTCTATATGTCTGCACTGATATGTCTCTCACTTACAGATGCAGTATTTATCTAATCTCTGTTATAAGAAAAGAAATTAACAGTTAGGTGAATAAAATATGTAAATTGACTGCATATCATTACAAACACTAATTTTCATCCTGATATTCAAGTCAGTACTTTAATGAGCACATAAACATATGGTGTCTGTCCTTAGTTTTCTTGAGAATAGTGATGTGCAGTTAAATTTTAAATTATAGTTTGGCTCATTTCTACTCAACATTCTATTTTAATTCAAGAATTTGAGATCAGTTTAGTACTTCAAATTGGAATCTTATAGTAAGCTATGGTTTAACACTGTATCTTATCATTTCGCTGAATTCATTTCAATAAATTTTTAACAAACAAACTATAAAGCCTTAGAGTAAAGCCTTTTATCGTATGCTACTATGGGTTTAATACAAGTAATTGATGCGCTGCAAGAACAACACAGAGTGTTTTTTCATTGTTGGTCTTTTTAATAAAGAATGGATTTTTAGAACTAAATAATATGAATGAATGCACGCGCCTTATAATAATTAAGTGCATCAGTGGCCGAATTGGGGGTAGGTCAGGGAGGTTCGGACCCCACGAATTAAATTCTAAACACTTTGAAAGAGGGTCAG
>JAUJYT010001407.1:0-11711 GCA_033996565.1 Nanhermannia nana
TAAGTGCATTAAATAATATAATATATAATGCAATGCAATGCAATCGACGTTAATTTATTTACAAATTAACTTATAATTAACTCTTATTTATAAGAATTTATTAGTTCCCAGTGAGAAACGATCGTTAAATGCCTTCGCCTTATCGATCACTGATTTTGTTTGCTTTGAGTTCAGTTTTCTGTCCGACAAGTCTTTCTCGGGATCGAACGGTACTCTTTCTTTGCATTTATCACTACTTTTCTGTTAGTTTTCAAAACAATTTAAAATTATAAACATATTCATTACTTTTAAATGACTCAAAACTTACAGCTTTTTTCATTTTTTCTGTATGAATATCAAGAAGTGAAACATTTCTTTTGGTTCTCTGTTTGTAATAATAGTAATAATAATTACAAAACAATGTATTTAAGTATTTAAGTATTTAGTTATTTAAAAAGCAATAAATATTTTACTATTAATTACTTTATTATATGAATCCATGAATTCATTCATTTGTTTGTCTTTACAATCATTTGAATACTTATTGTCGTCATTAGTATTATGTTTGATATCAATGTTTTTGGACGATCTTTGGCTGAACTGATGGACTGATTTGATGCCTAATTTTTTGGCCAATGGTTTAGGTATTTGAGTCATCCATTCCTCGCGTTTTATGACTTCTTTTTCACTTTTATTATCATTTATGGAAACAATTGACGCATTATTAATAAATTTAGAGTTATGTCTGTCATAGTGTTCATCAGATTGAGGCAAAGGACCGATTATTGGTTCAGAATCGCTGTCACTTTCATTGTCTTCATTCGAACTCTTGTTTTGCAAATGAGGCGGAAGTGTAGGACCTATTAATTGCTCTCTTTTAGCACTTTTATGACCACTTCTTCCCAATGAATCGATATTACTATCAGTTTTATTGACATCCGATTTGTCTACACTTTTGGTTTTACGCCAATGAGGAGGAAGTGTGGGTCCGATCGGTTGTTCATTCCGTTCATTCATTGTTTCCATTATTCAAATGTTTGTATAATATTATTAATAATTATTAGTATTAGTAATAAATCACTATTTAATTAATAAATAGATTTAGTTTTAATTTAAATGTAAATATATTTATATTTATTTAATTTATTAATTATATAATTATTTGTAAATATTATGAATTAATTAATAATAAAATAAATGAATTGTATTTGAATTCATACAAAATTCATAATATTTATGACAAATATAATAATATCATAAATATGTGAGAGCTATTACTCTGCTATTACTCGTAATGCACTCCCAGTCGGCGCTCTTTTACTCTCTAATTGAGATAATGTATGAATCAATGGACTGACTAAAGCTTAGCTTAAATAAGAGACAACTTTATAAATGTATTTCAAGTAAACGTATTATGAGTTTATCACAGCCACAGCCGTAACTAGGGGTGGACAGGGGTGGACAGAATCTATAGCCCCCAAGATTTTTGAAGATTTAAGTGTAGATCTGTTTAAAAAATAGCCATATATAGCATTTTTCCTATGCTTAGCCCCCAAACTGAAATAGCTGGTTACGACGCTGATCATAGCTTTCAATTCATTCCACTATTTATGTAATTATTTTCGATTAAAGTTTAATATACTTGAAAACTATTTGTTTTCCACAAAAATATAATTTATAGTTATAATAGTTATAATTATTAATAATTTATTATATATTTGGAGAGAATATTTTGATAAATGCCTACAGTCTAATGGAAACTAATATATAATTTGAGTTGTTATGAAAAGAGGTATTCCTTTACATGGAGTAAGAATTTCGAAAAAGGTCTTCACATACAAACTTACAGATGACAAACATAAAGTGTAATTCAAATTTTAAAAAGATGCATGTTCAATTCGGGTTCAGTTCGGGTTCAATTCGGGTTCAGTTCGGGTTCAATTCGGGTTCAATTCGGGTTCAGTTCGGGTTCAATTCGGGTTCAATTCGGGTTCAATTCGGGTTAAACCCGAAGGTAGAGGCTCTAGAATACAGACATACTTATAAAAATGTATTCTTACTCTATTAGGATTAAAAAATAGAGTATAGAATGGGAGTCAAGCTTCAAATACAAGTGGGGTTAGAACTTCGAACATTTTTGATCACTAACTCAAAAAATACTGTACAGTATATTAGTTGCGAAACAGATTCAGACATATTTGAGAGATGTTCTCATTACAATTTTGACCCAACGTAAGAGTAGTTCATTCATAAATATGTTTGTATCCAAAAGTTATTGAAAGGAATGGAAATCGAAAGAGTTATTACAGAAAATCATGTACTGGTATGCATTGAGCGTCAGTATATTTTGGTTTATAATTATATATTTGATACCTGTATTGAATAACAAAACAAGTGTCGTCAGTACACGTCATAGTTTGATAAGTTTTGTTATGCTGCTTATATACCAGTACCTTATATTAGAGGCGAGCATAGGACTACCTCGGGCGGGCTGGGCTAGGATTAAAAAAAGTTAGGTTCGACTGGGTCTGGCATTAGAGTTGAAAAAGTCGGGCTGGGCTCATATGATGGGCCCGAAAAAGCCCGTAACCTAAAAGAGCTTGATTAACACTTTTATAAGTCAATATTTCTTGATTTCACTTTATTCACAATTTTTTAAAAAGTTTTTTATGTTTAGCACTTTACAGTCGCCAAACGGCTCTTTTCCAACAACCCTTCATTCAGTCGCTTTGATTTGTTACTAACTTTAAGTTAGATTTAAAACAATTCATTTGAGTATCAGTTTTATACTGATATTCTTGAAAACTTGAGTTGAGTTCAGATCATTTGAGTAACGAATAGGTGTGAAGTCCTTTTTCTCATGAATTTTGGTTATATTTAGACTAAATATGTTCTCAATTTTTGTTGGTATATCTGACAGAGCTCACCAACAATAAGTATAACTTTTTAAAAGCAATAATTTTTGATAAAGTGTAAGTAAACATAAATCTAAACCTAATACATAACTTTAACATATTTACAAACATACAAATTATTAAACGCGGTGTAAAAGCGATGCTTATATTAATACTTTTGAACGTATGCTTAATTAAAATAAAAGAATAAAATAAAATGGTTTACAAAGTTTTAAAATTTCGGCCACATTTTTAAGATGTAGGGCTCGGGCGGGCTGGGCCTGCGTTTTCGTAACAATGCTCACCTCTGCCTTATATTATTCATTAACACCAACAATATTTGTTATTAAATTACGTTATTTTGTCAAATAATTAACTTTTATTAATAGTAATATTTTAAACCATTAATAAAATTTTAAGCTAAAGCTAATGAACTCCAAATCTCGTCAAGGTATCCAAAATTTTGAAGCTCTAGGCCCGGGTGGTTCTAGAAATTGGCTGAAAATTTTTAATGACGCATTGAAAAGCATTGAATTCAATTTACATACAAATTCATATATAAAATACTTATTTTATTTTAAAAAATTTTGTGTCATAGAAATCAAAATCGAAAAAATCTAAAATCGATTTATAGGTGATTTTTGGTGCAAAATTAGGAAATGAAAATATAATTAGACTCAAACAAATACCTTCCGTGTTGTTGAACTGTTTCATTTCCTATAGTGATTGTATTCAATTATTAAGTAAATAGAAATTGAATGCTTTTCAATGGGAAATCTCATTTTTAAGATGTGATATCTATAAAACTAATGCAGGGTTGCCTTTTTTATATTGATTTCTAGTTAGGGTATGGCATGTCATTTATGCGCAAAAAATATTTTTTAAATCGGTGACATAACGGTCAAAAACTTCCCTCTTTAGTCATAACACTCCTTAACTAGAAATAATATTTGTGAGTCAGACAGTAGTTCTTTTTGACAACAATTACTAATAAGTGGGACTTTTATCATTTTATATACAAATAGTTTATTAAAGCAAAACTCTGTTATATCTCAATCCTTTCGCATCTTCTCCTGAATGAAGGAAATCTTTGTTTTACTCATTGTACGGGTAAGTTATGTACAATTACTCTAAAGATTGGCCAAATTCAGGAAAATGCAGTGATTCGTAGGGATAAAACTTAAGGGACGAGACATTAATAAGTTATCGCAATAGTGAGGTTATAAGTTTAATCATTGCAAATATCTTTATTCAAACTGATAAGAGAACTAACATTTAGTCAAATAATGATTGTATAAGTTTTGTGAGTCAAGCAGTTGTCCTTTTGATAACATTGATTAGTAAGCTATGTATGAGTTAATGTTTGACTTATTATGAACTTATATATTAATCTGAATAAACTTAATACAAAACTGAATTAGTTCTGAAACCCTGATCTTCTCGCAGAAAATATTTTTAATATTTATAAATTAGAAAAGCATTAATTCAATTCAAACTTGAAAGCACGAGGAATAAGGGAATTAGAGCTCATTTTGCAATTGCAACACTTCTTCTATGATATAACAAATTAATTAATTCAATTTAATATGTTTTTGATATTGAAGTTTAAATCTGATTCCTACGCATCTCTCAATATCCTAGATTTGCACATTTCGCAAGAGATTATAATTGAAGCGAATATAACAACAATAATAATATGTTAGGATGAGCGGGGGTGTATGTGAGGTCTAATCGTATAACTGATATGAGTTTTATTTATTTAAAAGCGTTAAATAACAAAAGCACGTCATTTGACTTATACATTGTGCCACAGAGTTCGACAAACCCTAAAGCTCCAGAAAAAATCCTGAATACAGGAAAACTTTAATTAATATATAAATAATCTTTATATAGCAAATTATCATTACATAACTTAATATTTATTAAAATATTTCTTTAAAATAAGAATAATTTTAAAGAATAAATATAGTGAACAAGTATAAAAAAGTAATGACATTCTACCGATATATACAAGTACTGTACATTTCTTTCCTGTACTTACAAGCCGGGCACCGAGCGTTTACAGACCGCCTAGGTCAGCAAATTTAATGTTTGAGAGACATTAGAAAAAATTAGTTTATTTTAAGCAAATATGGCATAATCTGTGCAATTTTATGCCTAAATTCTGTAAAATGAATGTTTGTTTTCTATAAAAGTTTGTAATTTTACTTAAATAAAAGCCATTGTTTAATAAAAAAAACATTATTATATCTACACTCTAAGCAAAAAGTTTAAGTTCGTCAGTAACGCTTCAAATTACGGGAAAATTGAGAGTACTGTTTACAGTAAAAGTTATATTGACTCTAAGGGATTGAAAGGCAGAGTATTTTAAACATATACATTCATTTCAGATTTATATTGTTATAGGGGTTAAAAATAAAAATTGGCATAATTTTAATTTCTAGATTTATTTCAATTTTACGGAAAGTAACTCGCAATTTAGGGCGCTTCTAGTCGTTTATAATCTACATTGTATCGAGTAGTCGTTTGAGTTGTTTTTCTGGCAATACATTAAAAAGAGTTATTTATATAAATAGCGATGAGCAAGGCTCAAGCTTTTCAGGCTCAGTGGTGAGCCTAGGCTTGAGTCTGACAATGTATAGAGGTTTTAGTAAATGAAATTAAAGAAAAATTATATTTTATTGAATTTTATTTCAGATATTAAATGAGATAATTATTGAGAATTGAAGTCTTTAAGCTTATATCCAGAAGGTATTAAAGTTTGTTTCGCGATTTTAATACGACTTCACCAACTATTTTTGCACAGCCGTCTTAACAGTAATTTTTCAGGCTCGAGCCTGGTTCAAATTGTGAGCCTAAGCTTGAAAATTTTTCGAGCCTGAACCCGAGCCTTGAGCCTGAAAAAAGTCTGATCCTGTGAGCAGTTCATCGTTATATATAAACAAAAGACTTAAGACTCACTCAAACTACTGAAGTTTTGACTGCAGTTCAGAATATGATTCATGTGATGGACAATAATGTATTCTAAAGTAATCTCTGTATTAATGGCAATAATAACAATTCGAATGAATTGTACGAATTGTATGTTTGTGCTGAGGAAAGCAATGATTCAATTAACCGTCGATTGAATCAAATACAGTATGAAGACAGTTATCAATGACAACTATTTCCGTTCATTATTCACAACTGAGGACTCAATCGATGCAAAATTGGTTCAAAAAGTGATTCAAATGATAATAAATAAGTTGTGCTTAAACTAAACACTATTCACAATAATTCCGGTATTTATTAATATCACAAATAATTGAATTATTGATTACTTTTTTGAAAGCAATCCTAAAAAGCCTAAAAGCAATTTTTATATACCCTATAAGTCTGATATTTTCAAACAGTAAAGAAAGTGAACTCCTATGGGATAGGAGTGGGCTCACAAAAATGTTAGTGGGACGGAAAATAAGATAAAAATGATGTAAATCAATTATTCATGAAATAGTTGATAAACACGAAAATATTTCTAAATTTTCTTGTTTTTCTTGTAAATTATAAATTTTGCAATTAATAAAATGAGTTATCCTCAAATCTACAGTCGACTAAAAAGTTTATATTATTAACATTTTGATAAAAACTTTGCAATACATTTCTTATTTAATTAATAAAACAATTAATTCATTTAAAATGCATAATTGCTAATAACATATTTTACTTGTGTATTATGCCATTTGGTTTATTTTAAAAAATAATAGATTTAATCCAACTCAGAGGCTATAATTTATCTCTGTTTACTTGATCTTAAATAGATTTTTTTACAACAAAGTAAAATTTGTATTAAATAAATATCAATATTTATTTATTTAGAATAGTTGTAGTCATATTGTTAAAACCCAATCAAATAATACAATGCTTCAGAGAATTCAAAATTGACAGAGAACTAATAGTAAATATTCTTGCATTGTGTAAAAAATTGGGCTACGCATCAATCCACCCAATTATGTTCAATCCAACGAATCCGTTTTAATGCCTTTTATGTATATCAAACTTAACCCCATTTTACATTTGAAACAACATTAATTTTAATGATTTAAAAAATAACCAAAAAATATTTGAATGCAAACGAATATTTAAATGAAAAAATGATACAAATATTAAATAAAAATTAAAAAGATAAATTCCACCATGTTTCTTAATGTCTGACCGACATATAAGTTAATTTAAAGAGTTAGAGATTTGTTTACACAATAAGCTGCATTGTCTAAAAATTAAAGACTAGAAATTTAATTTAAAGCATTTTAGCTTTTACTTTAAGCCAGAGATATTTAGTCTCTCATCATTTTGGGCATATTTTTTCTTTTTTGAAGACCAGGATTTCCATTTGATATATAATTTATTAAGTCTTCAGTATGTTTCTGTTCATTTGAAACATAATTAACTTAATTTTTAGTTTATAATAAATTTGAAATAAGGGTTTTGCCTGAAAGTTATTTCATCTCCTTTAGGATCATATAAACAGGGATTCTGTCGTAAACAAGAGGATTCTATAACATAACAACTGTTCATTTGGTGTTACCGCCAACTTTTCCAATAGAAAACTTTAATTAGATGTTCAATCATGTCAAACAAAATCTGCAAAATACTTACTTAAATTTATTATTTAGGTAGTAGTTATTTCTGACCATTGTGTAGTAATAAATAACAAATTAAGCCTTTTTATAACTACTAATATAAAATTGCTATTTATCACTATATTTGAATAAATTTAATGTAAAACTAATAAAAATTAATGGAAAATTTTTAAAAATTAATAAAATCACATTTTATTCTGAATTTGATAATAATTAAAAAATAGCAGTTTTTACCAGAATTTCATAATTACTAAATATTTTTTTAAAATTATAAACTTTGTAAATTCTTGTGAAATATTTTTCTCAATAAATTTTTAATTTCGATATTTAAACAATGTTGACGCATAATTATATTACACAAATTGTTATTATAAGCCATATTTATATAAATATGATCCTATGTTATTTGTGTGGCACGTGTATTAGTAAAATATTTTATTCAATATTAATGACACGTGCACAGTTTCCTAGGTTATTTGGATACCGTGTCTCAGAAAAATAATCTGTCTGTATTTTATTAAAAGACAATATTGTTTTAACGCGTCTTACCAGATTATAACGTCTGGCGGGAAAAATCTCTGGTTATAATTTTTAGTTGTATAAAATAAAATACATTTGGATTTTAATCTTAACCTAATATTTTTGATCAATTCTTCAATATATGAATAAATTTAACATTTATGTAAACTTATGTCCCTCTGAGAAACAGTATTCACACAATGAGATCCATTTTTATATTTATTATGAAATTCAGAATAAAATGTGTTTTTATTAATTTTTAATAATTTTACATTAAATTTATTCGAATATAGTGATAAATATTAATTTTATATTAGTATTTAGTAAAAAGTTTAATTTGTTATTTATTACCACACAATGATCAGAAATAACTACTACCCCAAATAATAAATTTAGGTAAGTATTTTGCAAATTTTGTTTGACATGATTGTCCATTTCAATGAGCATTAGAAAAGATAATGAATATCATCTATTGTTGTTTTATATATAGAAAAATAGTCATTATATCGACCAAATCAGGTCTAAATATGTTAAGTTTAGATTTTATTCTACATTTTTTTAAGGACCCCATTAATAAAATTAAAACAAACTTTGAATTGATTCTAAGGTTAATTTATGAGTTATACTATGTTCGCAACAGACCTTCTCCTTCTCCTTTTACTAATCGGCTTTTTCGCCGTAATCTCAAAGGATGTTCGGAACACTTTCCTTCTCAAATCCTTGAGGAAGAGTTTCACTGCTTTTACATTAGGTGTCATATGTTTTCATAGCGTTCATGTCTTATCATTTAAATGCGCGTATACTCAGAAGGTAGGGTAAGGTCGTTCGGTTGTTACCTTTGACCCTCCCTTTTCAAAAGGAGTCCTTCACCGTTCGGAATCCTTCCTTCGTTCGGATTCTGGAAGGAAGGATGCGTTGCGAACAAAGTATTAAACCTTAATCTAATTTTGCTTTAGTAATCACTTCAACAAAATTTAGGATTATATAGAAAATGATGGGAAGTCTACACTTTATGATTGCTATAAAGGATTTTGTGGATTTGCCTCTTAAGTGATCTAATGATAATGTTGGCTATGATTCTATAGATATTTAATTTCCGGTAACAATGATATGATAATTTATTCAGATAATAATTCACTGCAGAATGGGTTGCTTTTTATTATGCAATCAAAATAATACCAAAATTATGCAGCATTTATGGTATTGTTATTTAAAGAATTATCATTTTTATGAGTGCAAGTTTACTAACTTTTAATGCTTACACTAATTCAATTAATTAGAGACCAAAGGACTAATACAGGTTTTGTTAAACTCCAATTTAATGGATTATTACTTCTAATGGAATTATATTTTAATGAAATTAAATGATTGAACCCCTTCTCAAGATATTTGTAAAGCATCAATGTTTCAATGAAAGTGCATTTTACAGGGACTAAAATGCTTTTAAATACAATAGAGCACTGTAACTATAATGATATTTATAGCGTCCAAATTATGCTCAAAAATTATGCTTTTTATGCTCAAAATTATGCTCAATTATGCTTTTTATGCTCAAAATTATTCTTTTATGTATAATAAGTTGTTTTGTTCTTTTTAGTGTTAATTGAGTAATATTTTTAAACAGACTTTAATTGATATACATTAAATTCATTATTAGATAATTTAAATGCCCTTATAATGAATTTAAAAGCGTAAGTAAAATCATTATTTATAATATTGGAAATTTGTAGATTAATTTCTTTAAAATTAAATCTTAAGAATAAGATATCTTCCAAGTTCTAAACAGTTATTTGATCAGATTTGATTCTTAATATTGGATAATTTAAATCTATTACATATAATGTATGTACAATATCTGATAATGATATTGGTTTGTTCAATAAGTTCGTATAATGGAAGCCTTAAAGGAAATTTTTATGTAATTTTTTGAACAAAATTTATAATTAGGCTACATTAGGACAAAAGCACCACTTCGGTTGATTATACCATTTGCAGTAGACTCACAGTCACCTCAATATTTTCTATGGTTAATCCAGAAATTACATCAAATTCAGTAAAAATTAGACAAACCTTTCTCAGTCTCAAGATATTCGGCATAATCTAATAAAATTTCTCCGTTGAGACTTTCATTATATGCTAACTTTGAGATCTGTCAGAATGGATCAGATCTCACAATATGTTAAATGGTGATCACTTCTTAATTAGTTAAAGACCAGTTTCGGGTGATTATCTAAAGATCTTCTACAAAGATTTTGTTTTCTATGCCGCACCTAAATCATTGATATAGATACTGACCTACCTCACAAACCACAGATAATCTCATTGAGACGCTAATCTAGTGTTAATCTTTTATTAAATGAAGGCTTTCATCAATGATTTTGAAATTTGACTAAAATCTCGAATCTTATGATTGCATTGATTGCACAGAGTGTGTGTCTATTTATTTAAAAATAATGAAACTTCCCATATATTCATGAAAAAAGATGCTGATTAAGAATATCTGATCAGAATTTTGATAAAAATTCTAGTTTTGCTGAATCCACGAACTTATTGAACAAACCAATAATTTAAGTTTGTCCTCATGTACAGTAGTTTAATAACTAAATCATAACTACTGTATAGAGTCAATTATAGAAAAAAGCCTTTATCTATTTGTGTATCAATGACTTATTAATATGAAAAGTCTATTGTAAATCAAAAACAAATTAACTGTTATTTAAACATTCATTAAAACTTTTGAAATTATTTTTTAAATGGAATTTTGTTGCTAAAAATTTTGTAATTTTATGCTTTTTATGTTCAGTTTTGTCGAAATTATGCCTTTTTTGCCTAAACTTTCAAAATTATGCCTTCTATGCTTAAAATTTCAAAATTGTCGATTTTTATGCTTTTTATGCTCACAGTAAGAGTTAAAGCCTAATTTGGATACTCTAATAATATTATGTAATACTACCTGTATTATAACTGTTACAGTACTATTCAATAGAATAATAATTTAAAATAAGTTTTATTTCAACTTTTTTTTGTAATTATTACGGTTTTTATAATTAACTTTCATTTGAAATTGTATTTTTACCTTTGTATGGCATTAAAATGTTTTTAATACTATTAATATTGGACAGATTGTAATTATTTAATAATAAACCTGAATTACTTTCTTTATATCTATAAAAGTAAAATCGATATTATATCGAAAAAAAATTTATGTTACAGTATAATTGAAATACAATATTATAAATAAAATAATAAATTCTGTGTTAAGATTATTATTTCTTTAACAATATTTAATAGCAGTTACATATTTTATTTGTTTTTTGTGAAATCTTCTTTAATACAAATTTTACTGGTATTTGAAGACACTCTAATAGTACTGTACTGTATATGTCATTAATTCTACAATACATAAGGTAAGAAAATAACAAACTAAATAAAGTAATAAATTAATAAATAAAAATAAACGCATAAGTTTATTGAATTCACTTTATTGATGTGTAAGTGGTGTAAGTGTTTGATTTAAAAATATATTTTACCCTTTTTTCAAATATGGTATCAAATATTCATTGAAGAACTTATTTTAATAATTATTTAAGTCTTGAGGTTTTAGAAGAATTTAGTCTTAATTTAAATTCATTAAATTTTATGTTGTTGTGTGAATTCATATTAAAAAACAAATACTTAAAACTTTTTTACTTTAACACAA
>JAUJYT010001408.1:0-11711 GCA_033996565.1 Nanhermannia nana
GAAAACTTTGCAAAATTGTCAAAAGTTCTGTAACAGAACTTAAGGCGACGTCACTTATGGTTTGCAAATAATATAGATATAAAATAATATTGTCGTACATGTGATGAAATTGTTAACAATTGTGTAATCATTTAATTCAAACTTTAGTTCAATTATCACTATATTAGTTGCTATTATTGTAATAATAAGTAAACCATCAAAATGTTTGGCATCAGATGTTGCGCTCAAAGTGTTTTAAGACAAAGTATTAAAAGTGAAACAAATTTATTGAAATTGAATTACAAGAAAGTGTTAATAAACGAAAGTTTGGTTCGTTGTCGACATTCGGCCCGACTCAACACAATCATAGTTTTTGTGCCACAACAGGAGTCATGGATTGTCGAAAGAATGGGAAAATTTAATAAAATATTAGGTTTTCTTTATTTCTATAAATTATATGTTAAATATTTTTACATCCAATTAATCAATAATTATTCGAATGTTGTTCAGAGCCCGGACTCAACGCATTGATCCCAATAATAGATCGGATCAGTTATGTCCAGAGTCTTAAAGAGATAGCAATAGATATTCCCCAACAGTCGGCGGTAACAGCGGATAACGTGACGCTCGCGATCGATGGTGTTCTGTATCTACGAGTAGTGGATCCCTATCGAGCCTCATATGGCGTGGAAGACCCAGAGTTTGCGATAACCCAATTGGCGCAGACGACTATGCGATCAGAAATCGGCAAAATAAGTCTCGACTCAGTCTTTAAGGAAAGGGAATCACTAAATATCGGAATCGTTCAGTCGATTAACGTCGCGAGTAATTCATGGGGTTTGACGTGTATGAGGTATGAGATCAGAGACATATCACTGCCTAATAGAGTGCAAGAAGCGATGCAAATGCAAGTCGAAGCTGAACGAAAAAAACGCGCCGCTGTTCTAGAGTCAGAGGGTATGAGAGAAGCGGAAATCAATGTCGCTGAAGGAAAAAAGAGAGCCAGAGTTCTCTCCTCTGAAGCGTTTAAAACTGAACAAATCAATAGCGCTCAGGGTTTGTCATATTTTCAGTAAATTATTCAATATTACTGTATATTATATTATATTTAATACAGTGTTTACTTGAAATACATTTAAATAATTAACATCGAGTTTATTCTTGAACTGTTTGCAGGTGAAGCGCAAGCTATTATCGCGAGAGCAGAAGCAAAGGCCACCGGAATTAAATTGATTGGCGATGTCTTGAGAACAAATACTGGCGAAAGTGCCGCCGCACTTAACGTCGCGGAACAGTATGTGAAGGCTTTCTCTCAACTCGCGAAGACCAACAATACACTCATACTATCTAATGATGCCGGAGATGTCGCCAAAATGACTTCTCAGGTCAGCTCATTATTCAATTTTATTATTAAATTCAATTCTGAACTTATCTCTTATTTTGACAGGCGTTACAAGTTTTTAGGACTTTAAACAATTCAAACAGACAATTCAATGAAGAATTAGCTTTTGATGAGAAAGAAATAGATAATTATAAGAGTTCAGGTCAGACTGAGAAACAGAATAGATCTGAATATTATAGTGATTATGAAGATAATCACCCAAAGAAATAGCCAACAATTCATCCATTTTTTAAAATTTTCTGAGACTTTTGAATATAAATAAAAAGAGAAATCAATCATTTAATAAATGAGTTTATTTAATAAATGCCGCAAAACCTGACTTGTGTTTAAAATATGAAAGAAACGTTGGTTTCATGTGTTGTGGTTCTCATAAGTTATATTAGTTGTCATTGAAATCTCTATCGAATCATTAAATTAAACGATAGATTAATTTCCAAAACGTTAATCAATAAAAAAAAATATTTATTTAAATATATATTTTTAAATATAATACAATAGGCAATAGACTGATTGAATATCTATTTAATTAGTTTTACTCTTCATTAATTAGACTCATTTTTGTCTGAATCAGATATTTGACTGAGAGACCCATTATTTCTTGCAATTGCAAGCAATTCTCTTAATGTCTTATTTTCGAGTTTCAACTGAGCCAACAATTGCTGTTCCTTTTGTCCAATGGTTTCATCGATTTGAATGGCTTTGTTCATAACGGAGGCCATTTCGCAGATTTGATTCGTTAGTCTATTGATTATATCCTTAGAAGTGTCTCTTTCTATAGAAAGACACCCGATCTCTGCCTTCTCTACTTTAATCAATTGACTGGTTTGATGCCTGTATTTACTCATAATGAGCTCCAAAACGAACTGATAGTCTTCGAGCGCACACTTGAGCTCTCTATTCTCTAACTCTAAAGCACGCAATTGTTTGCTTTCTCTCTGAATCGTTACTATAATCGCATTTCTAGGCTGTTGTCGACCATTCCTCACACTCATTGAACTGCACTCTTCGTGATACTCAACACACATAACAATTAGTTAATACCTATTTATTATACATATCATTAATAAATAAATACCTCTTTCATCGTTTCGATCGCTTTGTTGAGTGTCTGGGTTTTTGCCATTAAGTCATCTGTTTTGTTGTCATAATCTTTCAGTTTTGTCACCAATTTTTTTGCGTCGCTTAACAAGTGCTGTACTGTTAATGACATCTCTTATTATCTCTTATTTTATTAATTAATTTACGCGAAAAATAAAAATCTAGTTATTTTCATTTCAATGCTTGTTTTGATAAATGAAAAGAAAGTTAGACTTTGTTTACATTCGATTCATACGAATAAGAAAAAAAACAAAAAGACATTTAAATGAATTATAGAGTAATGCAAACAGTTATGAATGCAATGAACGCCACTTTAAAGTTCACATATTGTAAAGTATTATAGAGTTGTGCGCACTCGCAGTCACACCAATAGTATTCCTATAGACCGGTCTCTATTCACTGCCGATTATATCTATCCATACATTCATATATTCATATATTTTGGTTCACTTAAAGGTATGTTTTTCTCCTTAATTGCAATTATCGTTAATTATTTGGCAGTTAATTGATTATTTGATTGAATTAGTGAACAAATAAATTGCATAAAAATAGAAAGAGTTTTAAATTAAAAAGAAGTGTTTGTAATAACCTTTTCTATAGTCTGGAAGGACAACAAAATGGCGATGAGTTCACTGGCGATCAGGTCTTTCAATTTGACCAAAAGTGCCGCACATAAGGCCTCTCTCATTAAAAATGTAACTATTTTTGCAAACATTATAATCTGCTTAACAAATATTGAATTGATTTGCAAACCAACTGATAGTCGATTCATATTTAAATGGCTTTATATTTGAATAGTTATCAAAAGTTTATTCTCCGATCTGTTTGAATGCCTCGCGCTCTATATGTGTGTCCGCACGAAGACATGGGGCGGGATCTGAAGTGTCGAGTATTTTAGAAGAAAGAATTTTAGGGCAGACCGCGTCCGCGAACTTGGACGAGACCGGAAGAGTGCTCTCTATTGGTGACGGAATTGCTCGAGTTTATGGACTTAAGAACATTCAGGCGGAAGAGATGGTGGAGTTCTCGAGTGGTCTCAAGGTTTGTGTGTCTCTAAGACAATGGTTTTTAATAACATTTAATACTAATAAATGATTACATAATTGATTACAGGGAATGGCCCTTAACTTAGAGCCCGATAACGTCGGTATTGTAGTGTTCGGTAACGATAAGCTCATAAAAGAGGGCGATATAGTGAAGAGAACCGGAGCTATCGTTGATGTGCCCATTGGCGCAGAACTGTTAGGTCGTGTTGTGGACGCGTTGGGGAATGTGATTGACGGGAAGGGACCGCTCAAAACATCAAAACGAGCTCGAGTTGGAGTGAAAGCTCCGGGAATTATTCCCAGAATTAGTGTACGGGAACCCATGTTAACAGGCGTTAAAGCTGTGGACAGTTTAGTGCCAATCGGTAGAGGACAGAGAGAACTAATAATAGGTGACAGACAAACGGGCAAAACTGCGATTGCAATCGACACTATCATAAACCAAAAGCGATTCAATGACGGTCAGGACGAGAAAAAAAAGTTGTACTGTATTTATGTAGCGATCGGACAAAAGAGATCAACTGTCGCGCAGATTGTCAAAAGACTCACAGATTCAGATGCAATGAAATACACAATAGTGGTTTGTGCGACCGCTTCTGATGCGGCCCCACTCCAGTATTTGGCGCCATATTCTGGCTGTGCAATGGGTGAGTACTTTAGAGACAATGGAATGCATGCGCTCATCATTTACGACGATTTGTCTAAACAGGTATTTATGTCTACTTTTGTTAATTATGTATAAATTTAATAAACGCTATTATATTTGTTGGAAAGGCTGTCGCCTATCGTCAGATGTCTTTGCTTTTGCGTCGTCCGCCCGGTCGTGAAGCATATCCTGGAGATGTGTTTTATCTTCACTCGCGATTACTCGAACGCGCGGCCAAAATGAATGAGACATTCAAAGGCGGATCTCTAACAGCACTTCCAGTCATTGAAACACAAGTGAGTCTCACTATATTTTTATTTATTGTTGAAATACCTCTACTTGTGATACCATTTGAATGCGTGACTAAACGTTTTCACTTAATTGAAAGGCTGGTGACGTCTCAGCATATATTCCAACGAATGTCATTTCTATTACTGACGGACAGATTTTCTTAGAAACTGAGCTTTTCTACAAAGGTATTCGTCCCGCTATTAATGTCGGTTTATCTGTCAGCCGTGTCGGTTCTGCCGCTCAAACCAGAGCTATGAAACAGGTATTGATTGAGACACTTATTGAGCTTATAATTGTTAATATAGAGTACTTATAACATGTATAAAAATGATCGATAGGTCGCCGGTTCTATGAAACTAGAATTAGCGCAATATAGAGAAGTGGCAGCCTTTGCACAATTCGGGTCAGACTTGGACGCCTCCACTCAACAGCTGTTAAATCGTGGCGTAAGACTCACTGAACTCCTCAAACAGGGCCAATACGGTCGGTTCCTTTTCTAATACATACAAACACTATAACAATGTATATCTATATCTTTTTACTTGATTTGTAATGAATAGTTCCGATGCCTATTGAAGACCAGGTGGTCGTGATATATACGGGAGTCAGGGGTTATTTGGATAAATTAGATCCGGCTAAGATCGGAAAATTCGAAAAAGAATTCTTACAACACGTCAAAACTTCACACAAAGACTTATTAAGTGTGATCGCAACCGAGGGAAAGATCAGCGATGAAACAGACGCTAAGCTTAAGAAAATTGTTGTCGACTTTATGGCCACTTTTCAGGCCCAATAATTGTCAAAAATAAATATAATTGTAATTTAATATCTATTGAAATAGACTATTAGAACAGATTAAGTCTTTTGTCTCATCAATTGTTGTAGTAATTAATAAAAACATTCGAATGGATTAAGTTTTAAATTAAATACGGTTTTAAACATTGAGGTGTTTCAAAGTTTCCTTCATTTGTTTGATTTTGTTCTATAATCGCTATAATGATTGGATACATATTTATTGATGCGTTTATGATATGTGTGTCCGAAACGCCAATTCTTATAGAGATATAATCTTTGTAATGAATTATTTGAGAGGCAGTTAACCATTGGTTTTGAGAGTTGAGCCAAACCTCAATGTCATACCGCGCGTATTCGTTATGATTTAGTTGTTTCGCGCAACAAGTCATTGCACGACATTTGATCTCTAATTGTGTAAAACAATTCCATAATAATTGGTATAAAATATTCATTTCGTTGTCAGAAATATTTTCTTTTGTAATCATAAAAGCATTGATTGAATTGTTTTGCTTAAAAGACGGTTCAAATTGTTGGCCAATACTTAAGAGTTTGATCTGATCTGTCGTCCAATTAATGATTCTTTTGCTGATTAGCGCGCAAATGGACTCAAAAGAGTTTCCGACCAAATGCAAGCTCTGGTTGTCTTCATTAGTATTATATCCCCTTTGAATACGACATGAATCAGACCTTGCGTCTCTTAAATGTGGGCAATTGTTGGCCTCAATAACGGCCGACTTGACGAAATCGATGCCCGAAACGTCGATGAATGAGTTGAGACGCAAATGTTCACTAAAATATTGAACTAATGAGAGCTGTAATTGTGCGCCACTTCCTAACAGATAACACGAATGCGGGCCTACTATTGAATGGTACAAACATTGGTTTATATAAGACAATCGAATGTAATCTAAATTATGTTTAGTTTCTCTTCTTTTTGGCTCAAAACTTGTCATTACATTAGTTTTTGGGTCAAATTCTTGGTTAACATCATATCGAATATCATTCGGAATATTGAGAACCAAAGGCATTACAATCTCTTCCAAATCCCAAACTTTTTCATTCAATTCTCGAATTTTATCTGAAATATCACTCAAATGAGAACTCAATTCATTAGAAACTAATTTGTTGTGAGTTTTCTTCGAATTAATCTTTTTTCTAATGATATCTCTCTTTAATACCAAAGGTTCTGATTCTTTCTTCAATTGAATCAAATCTTTTAAATGAATAACTAATTTATTGAAATCGATATCAGTTTCTATATTACGTTTAATATAAATATTTTTAATATAATTAATATTATTAACGATTTGATGAAAATAATGTGAATAGAGTTTTGGTTGCAATACATTGAACACAACTCTCGCATAACGTCCCGAAACGTATAGCGAAGAATACGGTTCTCTTCTGTTATTATCGTTATTATGACTTTCATTAATTGTTTTGTCGCTTAAGTCTGTTATACTTTTTGAAAGTAATGATAATTCAAACGATTTATTATTTTTATTAATTATCAGTTTATTGTTAATCAATTTGTAGTTTAATAGCATTTGAAAACAATTGGATTTCTTGTTAAGTATTGAACACATTGTCGTTCAAGTAATTCAATAATTATTACAACAAATATATAAAACTTTTAAATATGATATAAATAAGTATTAAATAAAATTGAAAACAATTAAAAGAATACAATTTGAGAAATAGCGTGACATCTGTAGTGATATCTCAATGTTTTTACAGAGCTCTAGCGTTCTTATATTATCCGAAAGTTAGCGCCAGCGTTAGCCCCGATCGCGCCCACCACTGGCTTGCACTTTATTGTTGGCCCTCAAGATGCATGCTATAGCTCAATCCAGCCCTTCAGTCAAAATAGTTTCGGCGACTATGATATAGAGGGTCGAGAAATGTGCGTTTGGCCTATTTATGTCCAGTACCCCGGATATTACCGCCGATTTTAAAAACTTAGACTCGGCGTAAGTTTCTATTACGCCGAATATAACCGGTACCATGGTCAATTTTTAATATTTTTGAGTAAATATTTTAATGCTTTCGTTTATATCTTTTACTCTTATTATGTTGACGTCAAATAAAACGCTCAAATTTCTGCTTTCTTTCGCCGATTTCTCGACCCTCCAGTTATATATCACTGTTTGTTTGAACCCTAAATGATTTTCTTTTTTACTTTTACTAAACTTCAAAGTGGTTGCAATTTTTTAATATTAGCCAAATATTAAATTTATTTCTGTAATAAATTCTCTTTATGTCTTCTTCTTTGGCTTTAATTTAATCTTTTATTGTAGTTCGAGATTATTTGTGTTCATTGGTTCAGAAACAGTACTTTAAGAATCTTTGTTGCTTTTTATCTAATTTTTTTTGTATAGCAGTACTGTTGAGATACCAAATATACACCAATACTGAAAGTAAACTACAAAGACTTCATGTCTTTCAATTGGGAATATAAAAGCCAAACAAACACTTCTTCTTATTTATATTTTCAAATGTTTTTGTATAGTGTTTGCATTGAATAAGTGAACGATTGTATACCTGCATAAACTTTGAATAAAATCCGTTTCATTATTTACAATTGTATTAATATTTGTAAATAAGTCTTTATAAAGTTATATCCAATTTTAATAATAACAGCCATATATTGTATAAAGAACACACTTGTGGGTTAGCCCTCTAATAAACCCTCAGTCCTCAAAATGAGCTCAAAATATTTTAAAGCCTATATGTTAGTTGTACAGCAATGACCGAAAGCTAACTTATTTAAAACTATCGTCAATTTACATTACATATAGATTTTTTAGAAAATAGTCAAATATTTCAATTTGATAATTACAATATCATTAAATCTATGTTCACGTTTACTCCAATAGAGCCCATCATAAAAAAATTTCAAAATAAATTTTACTGTTTTCCTAAAGGAATATTAATTTAAATTTTTAGTGATTAATAAGGTTTTTGATAACCTCTATATTTAATGATTAGCATAACTTTTAATATGGTAAAGTTTTTCAGAGGTTTTATGTTAATATATTCCCTGATATGCTATGAGGCGTTTATATCTGCAGCAAATTTTAAAATTATCAAATTTTTAAATTTTTTCTATTTCTGGCCCTCAACCAAAAATTTCTGAGTACGGCACTGATCAAACCCAAAGTGTTGATTCCTTTTGAATTTGGTATTTCTATATAATCAATAGAGTATCTGAAGCATTGGCCATGAAATGAAAGTGAAAAGTTTTATTTAATATCCTTTAAGTTCATTCATTTAAGAAATTCTACTTAATATTCATTCAATATTTAGTTTAATTTTGTGACACATTATTTAGATATTAATTAAATAATTTGTGCAGAATCGCTATAAATGACATCTTTAAAGATCTCAAAATTTGGTGTGATATTTAAAAACCAAACGATATGTACGAATGAATTCATTTGATGAATGAGTGTCGGAGATGCTCTCATTAGTGTCTCGTTTATCTATAATTAAAAAAAACTTTATTTACGTGTTTTGATACCTGATTAACGTTAAGTAAGTTAAATATCATAAAGCAATGCATTCACAGAATTCGATTTTAAAAGGCAAATGTTATTGCGCTTCAAAGCAGACAAACGGGAAAATCCATAATTTGTCATAATTTAATGCATTCTAATAATAATGCAATTATTGCATAAACTCATGACATGACTCATACCATTCCGTGCAGAAAGACTTTATGTAGTTTTAAGCTCGAGCTTAAGCGAGTGTAGACTTATATTAGAGTTTAAATCCATTCTAAAGTTTAAATAAATTGAAGCCATGTTTTATTGATCAAATGAAATTACTTTAAACATACACTCGTTTTAGTTTATACTCTAGTGAACCGGTCGGACAGCAAAGCGTTAACTTTGACTGGGATTCAGATTAACGCGTTCACTATAAATCATAATCAGCGAGTATAATGTGTTATGTTGTGGATAAAAATTATAATTATTGATTAATTAACAAAACATATTCTTCAACCGTTATAAAGACTGTTGAAGACATTCTATTTAAAAACACTTAAAAACGAAGTAAAGATCAAAATTTTAGAGCTAAAAACACAATCAGTGAGCAATCCTTTTGTTTCCTAAAATCTCGAACCTTTCACATCACTGAATGTGTGTTATAAACGATTTTATAAGCGATTTCCAGAAACGATTAACGTTTGCTTATATTGGATAATATGCTCTTTTCAGTACTAAATAAATCTCCTTTAATGTCATTGATGTTAAATATATTATTGTAAAATATGATTTATCCCACACTAAATTCTTATGAATACTCTTCAAAGAAGTGGAAAGTATCCCAAATACTAAACATGGTTTAACACTTATGTGTAATCATGATTTACCTGTAAGTCATTAGATACTGACTAAATATAACTATTCCATCATAAACTTCGTGTGTCGTAAATTATATGCAGAAAATACTTAATTCTTACTCAATTTCTGTATCAGTTTAGTCTTTTGCAGTGATCTGTGATCTGCAAACTTATGGTGCTGTCAGAATCATGTCATAACCAGAGATGAAGATAATAACTGTCAGAAATGATATGAGATTAGAAAATAGCTGACAACCGCTGGACTTGACTTTATCATAATATATTACATTTCTGTTTAAGTCTCGGCTGCATTTCACCCAATAAAATAAAACAGGCTTTTCATGTAATTATTATAAAGAATTTGAGACATTATTTAAATTTATGAAATAATATTATATGAAATATTAAATTACGCAATAATGTGTCATTCGCACAAATGGTTTGAGAAAAATTTTAAATAATAGTTTAAAAAACACAATTCTTATATAAATATGAAATTCTTATTATTCTTATATTCTTATTAGTAAAAGAGCTAATGCTAGCAAAGCCACTGTATTAGCTTTTTATTTTCATAACAATGTATGCATTATTGCTCTTTTGAAATACTTTAAAGTTTAAACAAATAATCAAAAGCACTCAAAACACATTAGTCTTCAATTTGAAACATATCAGAAACCGAAAAATAAAGTATAAATCAATGTTTACTTAAACTTGATTAGAGGTCAATCCAATACTCAGTGTTGTTACATCTTTAAAGTGATTTGTGGCAAATGAACTTATTAGATCTCAAATATTTCTATAGTTACAATTTCTCGAGCGTTAGAACTTCATTGCTGTTCAGATACGCTAAAACTTATATTTTGTACAATTGAAAGAGTTGTACATTTGCTTTACATTAACTTTAAATCTTTCGTTACCGCTATAAAAATGATTTAGCAAAGGCTGCCATAAACTTAAATCATAACAAATAAAAAGAAGCTATAAAAAACTTTTAAAACATAAACTAAATTTACTAAAACTAAACATTGTAATATTTAATTGTAAACATTCAAAAATCAAAGCTCATCAATGATTTGAGTCATTGACTAAAATGAGTCATCATTTTAAATCATATTTTATTAATATGAATATTGATATATAAATTAGATCCCCATTAGTTCTCCTTCTATGTCAGGCTAATAATTTTCAGACCCACCCTTATATTTTGAAATACATTTTGAAATACTTTTTCATTATTAAGACTGAAGAGTCTATCATTTTATATGTCTGTGTATTAAATAATTTAAATTTAATGCAAATTCACAGTTGACAAGTCAATTGTCATTTGCAAATATATTGGCAAAAACATAAGTTTATTAATATTTTCAAATGCATTTTAAGTTTACCTCAAAAATATTTAAACCAAAACAATGTTTTTTATTCAGTTTGTCTCAAACTCAGACTCAACTAAGGATTTATTAATGATTTAGAGAAAGTGCAAAATATGCAAAAATATGTTAACTTTCAGTCCTTTAGTTCATTAAAAGGGATGAAATGGCTTGAAATCATGAATGCTATGGAAGTTGTAGTCAATCAATCATTGCATTAGATTTAAGTTTAAAATTTAAATTTTCATTCTATAACTGTCGTAACCTAATACACGTCTCTTCTGTACTTTGCCTACCAGTACAAGTACTGGTTGTCTTGAAAAAAATATTAGAATTGATGAATCCGTGTTTTTTTCTTATGAATGTTTCTGATTTCTTGTTTAAAAAGCTGATATCTTTATCTCTTATTCGACTTAAATATATTTACTGTCCTATCGATATATTGGAAATAAATCGCAATTTGTGTCGTTTACGAGATTAAAGTTTAAACTTACGAGTTAGACATCGAGTAAGTCTACGATGTATATTGAATGACTCCAACCGTTTCTCTCTAAAGTTTATAAATTTATTTGTGTAGACTTTAAAAGTCTCAAAAGAAGACTTAAGCACACATTTATCCTCATTTTTGTGAACGAGAAAGTTGTTGATTTTGATGACAGTCAAACTCAATCTCACCATATTTTCTGCTAAATTCTATCTCAACAAGAATATCATTAGTGAATATCTCCATCAAATCTAACCA
>JAUJYT010001409.1:0-11711 GCA_033996565.1 Nanhermannia nana
CCTTGCAGTTTATGTAAACGTTTTAACTGTTTTTTAAGTTTAATAATAATTAAATGAAAAATAAGCAATAATTAAAAATTTTTAAGAAATAGGCAGACATACAAAATTATTTTTAAAAATAGGCATTTGCCTAGGCACCTAGGCAAAAGTCCGAATTCTGCTCATAATTAATGATGAGCTTTGGCCCTTTTTGAGCCTGGCGCTCAGGCTCTAAGATTTTCAAGCTTAGGCTCTGTGGCTTGAGCCTACAGTTAGTATCAGTTAAACAGTTGGGCCTGATGAGCCTGTACCCAAAATTTCTCATGAATTCACAATACCTGATTGCATTTCACATGTTTAATTATATTTATAAATAACTATATTCTACATTCCAGTATTTGCATAATTTCAAATACTACTGCTTAGTAATTTTAGGCTAAAGCTTATAGTTTTAGATTTTAAGGTTTTCGAGCCTATGATCATCAATACTTATTATATATTATTTTATACTAAAGTTAGAACTTATCTCTGAAATTAATCAAATAGAGCTCAGAAAAAATAGTATGGTCTGTATTTTTAAATTTAGACCAATGTTCGCTTTATAGTCAAAACGCCACTACTATTGTAATAATAACTTATAATTCATATAAACTAAGATCAAAAAATACAAATTATACTTAAAGTATGGCTTTAGGCACATATAAAAGTATCTAAAGAGTTGTGTACTAGACACTAAAAGTATCTTAAAATTTTACCAATTAAAACTAATTAATAAAGATAAGGAGTGCTGTCTTGTAATAATTAAATAACTTAATTATTTACATAAAATATTAAAAATTTGAGATATTTCAAAAACTAATCAACATTTGGGGGAAAATAAGCGAATCTAAAAAAAATCAATTTGTCACAAAAACTCAATGAATTAATATATAATTTTATGAAAAAACATTAATAGGCACTAACAGTCATTTATAGACAAAAAGTCTGTGACCCTTAAAATAGGCAAAAATACTGTAGGCATTTATAAATGAATCTCAATTGATTTTTTTATGTGATTCCAACTCCTATTTAACTTATGAATGAATTAATTTATAGATACATCAAAATACTATTTCTCACAGCTCTAATAATCAATTTATGAATTTAATGACTTTTCTTTTATTTTTAATTTTCTTTCATTTGTTGATTATTATCATTTCATATAAAGTTAGTGTTTTCATTTACTTGAGTCGTGACAGAGGCGTGTTTTGGTCTGATTATTAACTAATTTAGACTTTTTTATCATTCAATATTAAATCGCATTTGTATTTTTTAAAAATGCAAAAATTAATTTTTAAAATTTTAGTTTTAAGCCTTATATAAATAAATTATTTTAAAATATTTTTTAGTGAATACCAATCAAACAAAGACTAATTAATAGGATTAATACTACCAACAAATTACAATTAGTTGATAGGTAGCGATGGGTTAGTGTCTCAAAAAAAGTTGGCGTTAATAACCCTATGATTAGCCCTCACGAGACATAAAACGAAGTCCAACCAAATTAATTTACAATTTGGCAAATCATTAAATTCACTGAATTTCAATTTCCCAGAATTTTCAATCAGTTTAATGGCTTATTCTATCTTTATTAGAGATCATTAATCCCACGAATATATAAAGATTTCCGATATGTCTTCCAAACTATTTGCTTAAACTCATAAATTTTAAACTAAAAAAAGATCTTTTTCTATCTGCAAATAAAGTAAATCTCATGAAAACCGGTCCTATTTTTATCAAAAAATGCAAATAATTGCAAAACAGCATAATTATTGAGCCAAAGATTAAAATGAGTCGATATAAAAACTAAATTAATTAAATAAATAATTATATAATTAATGTTTAAAAATTATTTACCGGAATGATAACGACTTTCATGTCGAGTAAGGCGTCTGTGAGCTCTTCTCTTGGCACGTGTCGAAGGACTGGCAGCACCTGAACAATTCATAAACTATTAATTATTTGGATTCACTCAGCCATAACATTAATAATTATATTGCGTTTATTGGAATAAAAATTACTGAATAGAATTATTTGCCATTAATGACAATTACTATATTATAACTAAATAGGAATACAATAACTGGTTTAATAGGTGTGTTAGAGTGATGGCTAATACATTCAGGTGTCTAATCATTACCTGATTGATGGGACGTTACATACGGAGCCAATAGTCTTGATTTTTTCTTTTCATATCCTTTTTGTGTTATATCGCCTTTAAAACGAAAAATCAAATTAAATATTTGAGTAATTATATGAATAATAGATCAATATATTTGAAAACGATTATAAGTAAATAAATGAATTAAATATAATCTATTTGTGAGTCTGCAAAAATGTAATTTATGTACATTTTCAAAATGAACCTATCATTGGAATAATTGAACACTGAATCAAAACTATTGGATTACCGGTAATCGGATAGAATGTTTTTGCATTTCTTACCCGTTAGATATACTGAACTCTGTGTCAATACCCGCTAAAGAAATTGAACTTTTTTAGTCCAAAACTTGAGTTAAATAGTGTAAGAAAAACAAAAATAGTTCACATTTTATTTAATACTGCAAATGAGTGTATGTGTGCATTAGTTTATTCCATATATAAAATGATAATTAAAATTTAAGGTCAATTTTGTTTTTTGTAACCATTATTAAAATATTTGCCTTAAATATGTTCATAAATTATTTCAAACTCAATGTCACAAAATTTGTAAATTGTATTGAAATAAGTGAGAAAAATAATAATAATAATTACTAATAAATAAGTTAAAAATAATTTTGTTATAAAATATTGAATACCAGTAAGTGATATACAAAAATATATAAATGAAATGAAGCATAAAAGCAAACTTTGAAGCAATACTACAATAATACTATTGTCAGAGACAATACCTCCAAACTTAAAGCCTTCGTCTTCAGTAGAAGTAGAATCTGAGCTCACATCTGATGAGGTGCGCAAAGAAGAGACTTCAGCTGAGGAAGTGTCAGATGAGGTGTCCTGACCACAGAGTGCAACATTAGAAGATGAGCTGGTCATTAAAGCGTGCCATACTTGTACGGGTAGCCGAGACCAGATGGGCTCCAGATGTTTACTTTTCGATTCTTTCTCACCAGAAGAGAGTCTTTGAGATGAGAATCCTTTGTCAGCACTACTGAGTTGTCGAGAGTGCGAGTAATCCATATTCGCTCGATTTGTGTTTGAACTTTTAGCATAAAGTGGAGATGAATTATAGTAACTATTATTAACTTTTTGAGTTTGTTTCGAATGATTCGGTTGATAGCATTGACTTTGAGTTTGTTTCATTGACTTCTGTTTTGGATATGAAACACGTACTGAACGTTTCACTTGTGGTGATGATTGAGAGTATATGGCGTTGTGATGAAAATCACTTTCGGAATATCGCAAATTCATGTTTTTTTAGTGAGTGTTACGTATTGGTGGTTAAGTCATCAAAAGTTGAACGCATCGATCAATGGAGGCATAAAAGACAGGGCACGCATACAATCACACAGTTCTGTTCGTTTTGAAACACTAACCAAAACAGTAATACTAATGTTGTTTATGTTATATAAATAGTGTGGACAAAAACAATGCGACAGAATATAGTTTTTTAGTTCATAGAAATCAGTTCTGAAGACTCTTATTATGTCTCTGTTTAAACAGTATATACCGACAGATTCAACAGCAGAGATGCACACTTTGGAACAGTCCCAGCACTCACTCTCAGCACTCACTCTCTTAATAGGAAACACATTATTAGGATAAGGAAAGGAAAGACTTCAACTTCAAGTGGATTCGAGGACTGATTGAGATTGACTCAAATTTTTGTTTATTACAAAATTTTTGCCAATTAAGCGCTTTAGCATTACTTACTCATTAAAAATAGATTTAATTTGATTTAAATTACAAAATATTTAGATAAAGAAATCATTAGTTTCCTTGTTTTCGTTCCATACAAGGCATGTGAAAACAAAAATTATCATTACGTTGAATGCAATTAATTTATTCACTTATGACATGGAAGTGACTGAAAATTGGGTTATGATATGAAAGCCTGATCACAACCTTTTATTTTTATAACAATTCACTTCTATTTATTTCTCTAAACACAACATTTGTTAACCAAACTTAAAACTACACAAAATTTAAAACAAACTCAAGATTACAATAATAGTAGGAATCAAATTGATATATAGTTTACAACAATTACATACTTATGCGAATAGTTTATTATTTAACAGAGACTTTAAATGCAGACAAACTTCAAATGAACTTAAACTAAAGGAAGTAAAATAAACCGCCCACTGAGTTAAGGGAGGCTTTAAGGGAAAGGAAAAGTCCAACCAATACTTCTGGTAAAGGGGAATATGAAGAAAAGGCATTACTTCCCAAGAAATTTAAATTAATAAAACTGACATCAAATACAGTAGGAATTGACAGAACACTCATCACTGAAGAGATAAGATAAAGACTTAAATGGGAATCAGTTATTCTTAATGTTTATTATTAGTTAATATAATAGAAAATGATTTGCAGACATTTCAAGTAATGGAGCCATTGGTTAGATAAACATTTTAACTGTTTTGCTATTTTAGTTAAGATCTAAACTAATGCAAACTCACTTCAATAGACTCCTACACACAAAAAGAGCTATTATTCCATATTTTTCAACATAAAATATCAAAGAATTCAACTGTAGGACAACATCATAACAATAAAACTTTGTATATATATTTGTAGAGTATTTTTAATATATATCAGTCTTTTACCGTTTTTTTTAAAGTTTTGTGAAACTCATGAATATTAGTGTCGTTCAAAAATTTTTTAAATCGTTCAAAATTTAATTCATGAGTACTTGAGTGACCTGTCATTCATATTGTGCTTTTAAGTGATAATTAAAATTAAAGTAATTCTTAATTTATCAGAGTTTTTGAGGTCAAGGGATCGCTTACTACTATCTCTGTTCAATCTTTGATTGAGTTTAAAGACTATATTATTTGACAGATACTTAATGGCGAGCAAAGGCTCTGAGTTTAGATAAGCTATAAATTATCACAAAATACTTCTAATTGGAATGAAAAACAAAATACATTAAATGACTCCTATTTTGCATAAATAAGATCGAATAATATTCAAAATATATGTTCGATAATACCAATTATATTATCGATAAAAAATCAAAAATAATTTTTTTGATATAACAGACTGTGCCCAACATTAATAAAACAACATTTTTGGGCTCTTCTGCTATCGTTAAATAAAAAGAAAGATATCTTTTATTAATATAAGAGTCTGTCGTTTTATGCATTTTCGCAATCTTTAACTGTGTCTTAAATATCAAATAAAATAAAAAACTAATACTTAGATAAAATGCAAATCATTTGAAATTGACATGAGTTATGTGTGAAAGTGTAAAATGCATAGTATGCACAATTTTAGGACATTAGCAAATGTAATATAATATGCACTATAAAAATATAGACAAAACACATAGTTTTGTTGCTTCTTTGTTAACACATCCGTTTCAATAAATACTGGATTTCAAAATTTTATGTAATTATATCAAAATATAGTTATCAATAATGGCATTAAATCTCAACCTTAATTGAATGAGATATGAATTGAATAATATTTTTAAACAGATTTGCAATAATGTCTGCAATATTTTTTAGAAAAGCCCTGAAGTCATGCATATTATAAATAATGAAGTCATGTATGTAGTCGTCCTATTGTGAGATACGCCAAACACTCGCATAATTGCAGTATAAAATATATGACATAAAAGTGTGCATTTGTGGTGTATGTCAGACAGACAGACAGAGACGTGACAGAGACGAGTGCGAGAGAGGCCGGTAGCAAATCGTGTTTGCATTGAGTGGTGAACAGGTATTCATATAATATGAAAAGTCGAGGCATTTTTGAAGAGTTGGTGAATCATTCGTAAAGCTTTCAAAGTTTTACAGTTTTGCTCACATTATTCGCTTTATTAACATCCTGTCCGTCCAGACTCTTTCGGGACAAGTGTTTACTTTGTTTCTTAGCATTAATACAAATATTTGGAGCCATTTATAAACATTGCTGTAAATTCCCAAAAAAGTCGATATAAATCTTACACTAAATTAAACCTAACATTAATTTTTATGCGCTAAACAAATTATATGCGTAGTTTGCAAATGTTGCAATTTTATTTTACAAATATTTACATAAATATTAATTAATAAATTATTGCAATTAAAGCTCACATTTTCTTAATTTAAAGTAAGATTTTATTAAAAAAAATTTTTTATAAGATCGCAATCATTGGGCAAATAATATGTAAATCATATAAAAATATTTTATTATGAGTCCAATGATTAACAATTGATTCAAATCTATACATAACTAATAATATGCATAAAAATTAATAAATATTAACTAAAGATGAACTTAATTTAATTTTTATTCAAAACTTACGAAACATTTAGTAATTTATTTACAGATAATTAACATTTTAGTGATTATTAATCATAAAATATGTCAATAATTAGTAAAACATTAAATTTAGTTAATAATGAATAACTTTTATGTTAATTACAGTATTATTGTTATCAAACATTTTAAACGATGAGAACAAACCATTAATTATGCGTTTAATTAATTAAATTTGAAATAAAAATCTCAAGATTTGACTCATTTGCAAAGTATTAGCACAAGAACTGCAGTCTTAGTGACACTGCTTTTGATTAATACATGTTTTGAAACCTAATTAAAGCAAACGTTTGCTTAATATTGGAGTCAAATGAAAGACAATTACCGGTAATTCATATAAAATAAAAATAAATATAAATAAAAATCAAATGCAATAAAGATAACAAACCTTCAGATAATTCGAGCTCTAATTCGGCCAATTTTTCTCTGATATCAGTTGGAAGTAAAGAGACGTCAACACCAAAATCGAGAGCCATTTTAGACATTATTGAAATTCAATCATTTTAGTAAATATTAATTAATTTTTGAACACAAAACACATTTAATTAATGGCCAACTTTTGCTGCAAACACACAAACCATTTGTCCACTCATTTGAATGACAAACGTATTGATCATTAAATAATACATCACTTGTTTGGCTCATTAATCCATTGAAAGCATTATTTGATAATAAATTCAATTATTTTTGACAGTTATGTAAAGCAATGGTTCAGTCGTTGTCTTAATATTTTGCGAATCAAAACATTTGCAATATTTTTGATTTAATTCAAAATAATTAATAATTTTCTAAATAATAACATAATTTACAAACAACTAAACAAAAATGAAGTAAAAACTAATGAACGGTTTTGTTGTTTTTAATAAAAATAAAAAAGTTGTGTTCACTTGAGTCACATCTCATCTGATTATAAAATTATTACAAAACAGTGTCAACTGTTATGCACAGCCTTCGCAGCCATTGTTATTATTAGTCTATTAACCAATTCCTATACTATTTCGAGAATATAAGCAAAATATAGCAAATATAGCGATAATAATACAGTACAAGAATTGCAACTTTATTCCTACACATTATCATCAATGGATGGCACTGTCATTACACACATCCAACATATCTATTACATACACATTAAGCACTTTTAACACTGGATTTAAAGAATATTCTCTAAAATAATTAATAAATTAACTCAGTTTTGAACTTACTTTCTATTATTGAGCCTGAGTTTGAATATTCAAATGTATACTACATTTCAAGCATGACATAAATGCAGATAACCTTTATTTTACAAAAGATAACCACATATAGTATGCTATACCACGTATATATTTAATGTACTCAATAACAGGAAAACCAGATTTTTTCATTTGATTAAAATTAACTTTTTATTAAATCATTTTTAACGAGTTTTGAACTTTTAATCGTTTGTAAACCACTGATGTTTGAGAATAAGTCCGATGTCACTTCTCCAGACAGGTCTCACATCTAACATACTTTTGAGCAGATCTAACAGTAGAGCTGATATTTTTGGACCTAATAAATGATTGACATTCTGTGAATTTATTTTCACAAATATGCCATCGATTTGAAAATCGTATTTTGCACTCTCTTTCTGATACGGTTCAGGCTTTCCAACAACTTTTCTAATGTCTCCTTCGATCATAAGTACGAGAACTACTCCAAGACTGAACACATCGCCAGCAAGTAAGGACTCTTTTGGCAAATCACTGGTATTTAATTGAAGTGCAAGGAGTGTTCCGAAAACAAATTCTGGCGGAGATATTATGTAATATGGATTCTGTTTTGTGGTTATTTTGCCTGAACTTTCATACAATGAATGCATTCCAGTGTCTGCAAGCTTTACATCGAATATTGCTCTTCCATTCAATGCGGCCTAAGTTGAGAAAAACAATTCAGAAATTATTAAAAATGAATTTTAAGCCATTGTTGAAGTAATAAATACTTGAGTTCTTTTGAACAAAAGTGCATTTTCTGGTTTGATGTTCGAGTGCGCTATTCCTTCACCTGAATTGAATTGGTTATGCAAATAGTTAACCGCTTCGCAAAGTTGTCTCATCCAAAATCTTGCCAAATCTTCATCAATACCTGTTGGACAGTCACGTGTTAAATAATTGTCCAAATTATTGTCGGCTAACTTGGAAAACAAGAATAGTTTTGAATTTAATCCTATATTATCGAACCAACGCTTTGCTTTTTCGCACTTCACAATCGAGTTGTGCTCAAAGAGGCACAAAGTATTGATCGATGTATTAATCTTTAAATCAATGGCCGCCGCATTTCCCTCTTCAGCCAAAAATTCCAACTGTTTTCTCAACTTTGGCATATCTATCACTTTAACGGCCATCGGTTCTATCGATTCTAATCCTTGTTTTATGACTTTCTTAGAACACTTGTAAACAGTTGAATACGGGCCATAACTACCTATCACTTCGTTAGATATTGTGAAATCTCCATTTGTTAGAAAATGGTTTTTCTCACTGTGATCGACATATACTCTTCTACAGACTGTTTTCTGGTATTCTCTGAATCTATCAATTTGTTCGAAAACAAATTGTTTGCATAAGTACGCGAACCAAACTTGAAGAATAAATGTGATTAAAAGCTTTAAAGTGATAGTTATCGCGAAGATAACAAATGATCCAAAATTGGAATATCCGTCGCTTTTGAAACGTATTCTCATATCGAGTACTAATAACCATAAACAACAGATAAAAGTGAACATATTCTTTAATAATAGATGTTTATGCATATAACCAAACTTCAGGTAAAAGAGTATCTCCATCAACAGCCATGCGATGAATAAAACCAATTTCGCTGAGAATACCCATAACAATAGCAATTTGACAAATATAGTTACTTTTGATGAATTCACATAAATGGCAGTTTCGTTCAAATATTGATTCAAAGTCTGATTCCATTGAATAATCATCTGATCCATCGAATGAATGTCTTCTCGAACTTTAAATTGCCGCCTATTCTGCAGACTTTCAGATCCATTAGTGTGGACCTGAACTGCATGATTAATGACTTGAAGTAAGTAACTTTTGATTGCCATAAGTCTTGAACTAAAGTTGTGCGCATCCATTATCAGTTAAAATGTTTTTGAACTTCTGTTTTTAGATTCTGTATAAATGGTAATGAGTTGAAGTGAAGAATTTATAACTGAATTTATGATAGAATTTTTTGTTTAAATTAAAGTTATTCGCATTATTGGAAAACATGGAAAAACATTACTTTAATAACTTTAAACATGACTATGAATAAGTGTGATTTTGAACAATATATTCTCTATTATATGTATTCTCTATTAGGTTGTATTGCATTATTCGCGTGCTTTGCATAAAAGTGAAGTTCACTGTTTTGTTATATTAATATTCTCTTTTGTAAATTCTGGATATTATTATTAAAAATTAATTCTATATTTAATAAAAATGTTATCTCTTTGAGTCCGTTCGCCGCCGTGTAGACCTAACTTAACCTGTAGTAACTCGTTGTGGGCGATCATAAAACAAGAAGTCTCTAAAATTCAGGTCAACTCATTCCATGACTCATTCAACTTATTTAAATTGCAATCATTTTTTATTTGGGTCTCATTACACATAATAGTTTTCAGCAAGTTTTCAGAACATTTCTATAAGAACATGAATAAAAATACAGGTTTGTTCACAAAAGAATGTGATCCGTACTGCTCTTTAAGATAGCTTTTTGTATTTGATGTTATGTAAACTGTTTAACTCTTATAAATTATTTAATAAATTTTATTAAGCATGAGCCTAAAAGTAAATAACCTGTAATCTCAAGTATGAATTTTAGGTAAAGCATGTTTTGTAAGCATGTTTTGCTATAATATAAAACATTTTCAATGTGCTGTGCAATGACACCCTATTTTGTTAGTTTTGTATGAACTCGTGTCTAATTTATTTAGCACTAAAACAAACATTTGGCTAAAAAATCACAAAATATTGTTGCCCTTGCGTTGATTAACTGTGTATTTTGTGTACTTTATTAACAAAAGTGATTTGCTTCTGCTTATTAAAGAATAAAATGATAAAATACAGAAAAAAATGAGCACCAGTACAATGTCTATGACTTTCGTACTTTCCGTACTGAAAGTCAAAACCTTAAATAGGAAACAAAATTACTTCAAATTTAAAAATCTCTGGTGAATAACTCATATCACTCACAGTTACATTTTGTTTCAAATAAAAAAATCAATAATTTATATTAAATAAATCTATTTTTTAACACTATTAATAAGTATTTAAAATCTAATTACTGCATAACATGATTTACTATAACCTATTAGTTAACATATATTTCGTAAATCACATCAATTTTTAACATTTATAATTATAAGGATCGGTATGTTTTAACAATTGATCAATTAATCAAATAAGAAAATTTAACAATAACTATGTATTCGTATTTCTAAATAACATTTTGAATTAAATCAGATAAAATTCTATAACAATCTATTTCTATTTTTAAAAATTTCATTAAAATTTAAGAATCATAATATTCAATTAGCATTTGGCTAACAATCTAATTAATATAATGAACAATTATACAAACTTCGAAATAAACTACAGTTAGCCGGATATGAGAGAAGAATATTCAACTTGCTTGTTAGTAACTGAAAATGGGTATTAAAGTACACGCAGGCTATTTCTCATTGCGTGACAAAATAATTAAATTAAAAGTTGCTTTTTCTAATTTTACAATATGTAGCCATAGAAAGAGATCAACATCTCATCCCATCCTTTTCTCATCCCAATCAGAATAAATGCATTTTCATCTCATTTTCACTGATTCTTAATATTTTATGCTCATTCCCTTCATATTCTAATGGTCCTCATTCCCATTTTCTATCATTATCTTACAACTTAATTAAACAGATTTTATAAAATAGTGGTTATGCAAAAAATAAGTACACGAGAATAGCCATTAATGTATCGAAAATGCATACCACTGTCTTATTTCGATAATGTTTTATTCGATTCTATACATCTTTCGATTTAATAAACCATTGAATAGTTTTTCAAAAGTTTCATCAAAAAAGTCTTAAAACTATATCAATTTTCTACATTTTTGAATAAACATTTCTTCTAACCGTTTGAGCAATTCATCCAAACTTCTCAAATCTCTTGCCCCTATAGCTTGCCCCTACTTGCTTTTAATAAAATAATATTTATATGTTCTTAATT
>JAUJYT010001410.1:0-11705 GCA_033996565.1 Nanhermannia nana
GTTTCAATTCTTTATTAAGAATTTCAATTATTTCTTTCAATGTGTTTAAACACAATTCCATTTGTATGTGTAATAAATACTCATAATGTGATTTGAATACTCGATGATCTGATTTTAAATCTGAATACATATTATTAAATTTGTTCCCCTTATAATAGTTTTCTTCAATCCAAAAATTTTCCAATTTTACAATTAGATCTGTTTCAGGCAATTTAGACCAGACATTTATTTCTGTTAAACTTTTTTCCTTAATCAGATCATTAAATGGTATTTTCTTTATGGCAAATACTTTGTTACTGTTTATATCCATTGCTTTACAAACAATACCAAAACTACCCGAAGAAATAAAAGCCAATTCTTTGAAGTTTTTATCATATATTTGGATCTTTTTCTGTAAATCTATAAATCTATTGAACTAAAACAATTGATTAATATTAAATTGTAAAGCGAATTATTTTAATCTATACCTGAGTTTTAAACAAATAAAATGGGGGCTTTGCACCAGTTGGTAATTCATCCCACACAATTCGGTTCGAGTCTTCTTTGGGAAGTTGGAAATCAGTAATACGAAAATGATTTCTTCCTTTAGATTTATCGTACTTTAAGGCGACGATATGTCCCATTTGGTAATTATAACCAAAACTTGTGGTTTGTGACCTAAATGAATACTTTTCATCATAGCAAAAGCCTATTGCAAAATTGACTTTTTCTCCACTTTTGATATTTTTATCAAAATAATCCTTTAAATCCTCCTTAGACTCAAATTTATTCAAATAAACAATGCCTAATTCATTGTAAAATAGTTGAACTTCATCCAAAAAAGCAGGCCTGCTTCTATCAATTTTCATAAACATATCTGTATTCAAGTCAAATTAAATTTATTTGCTTAATTAAGTCTTTTTAATAGGGGTGGGTGCGGGATTGTAAAATCTCGGGATCCCGGGAAATGAAAAATAAATTAAAACGACAAAAATACTGCTAATTTAAGCTTTTCGACGTTTGCAGATTTTACTAACCCAAAATGAAAAAAATTCACATACAGTGAAACCTCCATAACTTAAATATTCCCTATGTTAAAACCCTCTATAAGTTAAACGTAAGACCCGATTCACTTCCATAGCAACACATTATGAAATATATTCTATAAGTTAAAAACCTCTGTAACTTAAACCTAAATTCTGGCTCCAAAACACTTTAACTTATGGAGGTTTGACTGTGCCTCTATTTCAATAGCACGATTATGTTTCGATTCAATAAATACTTTTTTTGCAGATAGCAACTGAATATGTCAACTATCATATGTAAAGCTTTGCTTTCATTTTCTCGATTGATTTCAAGTTTGTCATTGTTGAGAAAATTCCTTAACGTTGTAGCTTTTTCCACATATTTATTTAAAATATTGCAATACTGAGATTTTCCCAGATTTTATTACAAGTACAATAGTAAAAAAAGAAATGATTTTAGTGTTATCATATAATTTTCAGATATGTGGCTGCTTATCTTTAAAACAATATAGTTTATTAGCTTATCTATTATTTATTTAATACTATATAATTCTATACCCATTGTATATAATTTTTATTACTTAATAGATTTTAAAAATTTCTACAGTATCTCCCTTATTGTCGAGATAAGTCTCTTTATTTCGTAAATGCAGCATAAATGTATTTAGATAAAATTATGTTAGATATTAGATAATGTTTCTGTGAAAACTTTCCACTAATACCAGTTTAACATTTAATTGCAATGTTTAATATTCAAGAAATTATTCAACGTTTTGTCTCATCTTTTATTAAATATATTTAGGAGAAATATAATGTTATATGAGAATAATTAGTTTATTTTAGTATGATAAACTGAATTTTACTTATAGATACTTAGATTCAGTCATGTTTACAATACGTTTGAAATGCAAAGCATTTGGTATTATGTGATTAATAGTGAAGTTATTTTTATTACTTTTATTTTTAAACTATTTTAGTTTTAAACATTGATTACTATTATAAAAAGTAAAGTATTTTGATTAAATTTTTCAGTTACAACCTATATTGTATTTATATAAAAGAATACTTAAAATATGAAAAACTAATTAAAAGCTATCACTTTATGTGAGGGTAAAGTGGAAAAAATTATACTCTATATTAAACTTAGATATTAAAACATTTAAAATTTGAAGAATTAAATAAGAGCTAACACTTTATATGAGGATAAAGTGTACAGATCATACTCGCATCCACCTCCATCATAAATGTCACATTTATTTTGTAAATCATCAATAAAAGTCCAATTAAATTGTTTTTATGTAGAGTTTTTGCTGTGTTCAAGGAGGGAGTTTATTACGCATTTATTGAGTCGTAAAATAACAATAATAACAATTTTAATCACATTATGAGATCTTTTTTCAGCGTTATGGTTGAATTGCTAATGAATTGAATACTGAAAAACAGCTCCTTTTATAGGAATCTGAGTCAGTTTTAGTGCAACTAAAGTCTTAGTTTAGGTCAGTATACAAGCATAGGGTGAGTAATTGTAGAGATTAGGCATTAGTAAAGACTAATTTATAATGAATTAATCAAAACAAATAAATGTTACTTTATTTCAATGCATGACAGCCTACTTTTTAAACAACTTTGAAATTTTTTCAATACTGTATTTTTAAAGCTGTTTAAAAAGTAGGCTTTCATGCATTGAAACAAAGCAACATTTATTTGTTGTGATTAATTCATTATGAATTAGTCTTTACAGTAAAGTATTGTAATGGCATTTAATAAAGTATAATCCGTGTTTAGATATGTAAAGTAGTGAAGGAAAAGTTTCTAACCTAACCTAACCCATACCTACCCAAACCCAGCAAATGGAGTTAAATTATAGAAATGAATGTCAAGGATATAAATTCTAGTTTTAAAATGTGTTGAGATAATTAAATATATACGAAAGATCAATATTGAGAAGAAATTACATTATATTATGCACAGTACATAAAAATTTATATCTTATACAATCCTTAAAAATATTATTACAAAAATCATATACAATACAATTTACATAAATAATAATTATTCAGATATACATAGTGCAGTCATTTTCCCTCTATTTTGTATTATAACATAACATTTTCCTCTACCAAATCCTATTAAGGGCTCCGATATTTTCCAACCTTAACATTAAATAGGTTTGGCTAAGGTGTCAACCCACCACCAAAAAAATTGAAAATCTAGAGATTGTACCTTGGTATCCCATTGATTTTTTTCAAAGTTTTGTCAAAAATCTATCCCTTTGTCCAGTCTTTGATATTTTTTTATCCCACATCTCCCAAAAAGCTAGCTTGATGGCTTAGGTCTAGGCGTTGGCTCATTATTGAGTCAATAGTTTACACATTTCACTAAGTGGCTGTGGGTTTGTGTCTAACTGTATGCAAAAAAAAATTTTTTCAAGGCTAGCATAGACTAAGCGACCCAACTTAAGGTACTTTAGTACTCTTAACAGGGCTGCAGATTAGCCGTAGATAGTTCAGTGCCTCATTGTCAATGTAATTCACAATATCCTAATCTGGCATAAACCGCTTTAATACCTTTGAGTCGGAAAAGCGAGATATAAATGAATAATCTATATATAATCTATATCTCCCAAAAAATAAAAGGCCACACTTTACGCGATTAAGTAACAGATTTTTAAAAATTTTTGGCACAACAACCTTATACCAAAACACAATTAAACTGTCATTTAAATCTACTTAGTCCAAAAAGCTTATGAATTATAGCAACCACAATATCTCTCAGTACATAGGAATACATACTTAATTTCACAATGTATAACATAAAATTATCTTCATATACTTATATTCAAATTTTAAAAAATGATTAATTTCTAAAATATTCTAATTTTATTGCAATAGCTTTTTTAATCGCCAGAATACAAAATTTTTTCGAGTAAAGGTTCCATAGTTTCGTACCACACCTGATAGCCTTCTTTAGTGAGATGTAATTCATCAGAGAAAAGCTCTGCTTTTTGTTTTCCTTCATAATCATGAAAATTTGATGACATATTCAAATAATATATATGCTTTTCGTCAGCATATTCACAGATCAAATCATTTAGTACTTGAACTTTAGCCCCCAAATCATCGGCACGGGGGAGGACACCTAATAACAAAATCTTAGTGGAAGGCATTTTCATCAATAATTGTTGAATAATTTCTCTGATTCCATATGCGATATCCAGCTCAGTATTTACACATAAGTTATTGGTTCCTAAATGTTCGTAAAACTTAACAATAATTTTAATTCCTGAAAATTTGATGATTATATTGATTTTGATATAGTTAATTAAAAATCATTAAGAAATTTGTCTAAATATATCTAGGTCAATAATTCTACCCTAAAATCTCATGGATAACCCATATTCATGTATAATTCCTCCTCCCCCCCTTCTAGATTTTGAGAAAAATTGCTTTTTGCATTAGATAGTCAGCACCTCATGTATACCCGGCAGCTCTAATTTTTAAAAAAAATATCACATATACTTCTTAAAATAATCTGCTGGTTATCCATTAGATTTTAAGGTAACAAAGCTTTTACTCTATATCTTTAATTTGAAGTATAATTTTTAAATATCCGTCAATAAATAAAAATAAAAAAATTTAAAATAGTTTAATTTTAAATAGTACTTTTTAATTTATTATTAATGACCAAAATTCATAATACTTTCAAATATAACTTATTTTGAAACTTAGATTGAAATCGAATTGAATTCAAATGTAAAATAAGTAAAACTAAAGGAACAATAAGTAATGATTTTGTTGCTATGTTTTGACAGAAATAATTCAAAACAGAAAATAAAGATCGAAAGCACTTAGAATTGAAATTTATCAATAAAAATAGAGTACCTTTGATAAATATCTAACTGTAAATAGGCTTTACTACTAATATAACAGTATATTATCAATAGTAATGTATTCTATTGTAAAGTGGTACTGATGTGGTACAGGTATTAGTTTTGTTTCAAGAGAAGTAGAGTTTCTTTATAAATCGGAATTATATATGAATTTTTGTACTCCAATCATGTCATTCATTAAGTGCTTCATTTGTTTGTTTGCATCTATTGTTTTAGTCCAATCTTTAGGTAATGAAATCGACGAAACACTGAACCAATTTGTAAATCGATATGAGCCGAATTGGGAGTCAATAGACAGTCGTCCGCTGCCGGCCTGGTTTGATAACTCCAAGATTGGCATCTTTTTGCATTGGGGTCTCTTTTCTGTGCCTTCTTTTGGCAATGAGTGGTTTTGGTCAGTATTGCATTCTATTTATAATTACTTATCATTTCTGAAATATTTAGTGTTAAAGAGTTTTAAAACTTTTGATGTATAGGTGGGACTGGAATGGAGCCAAACAGAGCAATTACATAAATTTTATGACAAACAATTTTAAGCCAAACTTTACTTATGCTGATTTTGCCAATCAATTCACTGCTGAATTCTATGACCCACAAAAATGGGCCAATATTTTCAAGTATTTAAACACCATTAAAATTATCGTTTGACTAATATTAATATTCGAATAGAGCCTCAGGTGCTAAGTATATCGTACTAACGAGTAAACATCATGAAGGATATACTCTTTGGCCATCAAAAGTTTCATGGAATTGGAATGCAAACGATATCGGACCTAAACGTGACTTATTAGGTAGTTATAGCTCTTTCAAAACTATTAATTAACTGTGTTTTTACCCATCAGTGTTTTTATTTTATAAGCTGCATATTTATTAAGATAAACTATTTCTTAATTTAGTTTGCATAACATTTATAGCTCATCAGTTACTAATAGGCACACCTTTTTAAAGTATAGCTTTTTAAAAATCCATTCTTTCATTTCTTACTGATTATCATTGGAATCTCTAATCGAATAAATTGAGTGACAACTGATTCAACAATGAATTCATCATTGAATAAATAGCTAACTATTATTACCTTCAAATCGAAATAATTGAAATTTTGAAAATTAATTATCGATATATGATTTTGAAAATATAAATTTAAAGTCAGTTTGCAGTAATCATTTGCTAATCAAATAACTCATTTAGTATTGTAGTGAAAAATTAGTCACAACTATTTGATCATTTTTGTCATATTATAAGTAATAGCCTAATGGTAAACACTATAACTCATTTTGATTTATTATTTCTATTCTTTTCTTGAGTACACAGTATCTGAAAAAATGATTGAATACAATAAAAGCTGATTAAATGGATTGAGAAAGACATACAGTAGAAAAACTTATAAATCAATTATAATTCTCAATATTAAGTATTAAATAGAAAACGTTTTTTATAAATAATTTATACAAAAGTTTTGAAATGTTTTCAAAAGTTTTATTTCTAATTAAAGAAACTTAATTTTTTTAATGATAAATTTAATTGGCATCAGGACTTATCGGAGTCCTAATGAACTGATTCTTTTTAAGCTGTCTCAAAGTAATTAAATGGTTAACTAATCTTAAGTCCAATCAACTATTAATAAATTTTATTTTAATTATCTTTAACTTTGAAATTATATCAATGACTTTTTCAAATTTGAGGTGATTTGGCTGATGCTGTTCGTAAAGCTGGCCTTCGTTTTGGAGTTTATCATTCTTTGTTCGAGTGGTTTAATCCTCTCTTTCTTCGAGATAAAGAGAATATGTGGAAAACACAGAGATTTGTGAATGTAAGTTAAGCCACATCTAAGCCAATATGCAGTATATATTTGACGACAATCCAAATGTTGATGAGATTCTGGACGTAATTCTAGACCTAATTCTAGACCAAATGAGTAATAAAATCGAGTATTTCTATAATTACACTTTACCTCTACAATGAAAAGTTTGCTCTAAAAAATATTAATATTGTCACTTATTTTAATCGCTTTCAAAATTATTAGTATTTTTTGCTATAATCTGAACACTTTTAACATTATCGAACCCATAGAAGCTGTCTTGCAATCTGCTGTAATAATCGAAATTTGATTAAAGCTGGTGAACAAAATCCAAGTCTAACAGTATAACAATAGCTAGACATTCATCAAATCCCACTTCAATTTAAGCTAAAAGGGACTTTTTAGCTTTGATCAAAAAGAGCGCTTATAGAGTTGTTCTGTCCGTCCGTCCGTCTGTCTGTTGCCAAATAGATCTCGAAAACGGTAAGAGCTATCAAAAAACTGATTTCATAATCATAATCAGTGTCCCTGAGAACTGATGAAATGACAACTAAAGTCTGTGTCCAGTGACCAGTGACCAGTGGCCAAGTTACCGAGGGAAAACTACCGATACTAATGCTTTACTATGGGAACGGTTAGAGATATAAAAAACGATTTCATTATCATAATCAGTCTCCCTAAGTCTGTGTCTAGCGCTTTGTAAATAGTCATAGACTGTATACTTTCCCTTGTAATTCTTAATATTGGTTACTAAGGTCGAGACTGAGATTATAGATATTATTACGAAACTCTATTTAGTTTACTTAAAAGGATTTCAGTTAATTCCTTGACCTACATTTGAGAAATGCTTTATTATTTTTTTGGCCATTTATTACTTATATTACTCACAACTTATGCATCAAATTAGGCCAAAACGCGACCAGAATTGGAAGAATTAGTCAATATATATAATCCAGAAATAATTTGGTCTGATGGCGATGGGCAGGCGCCTGATACTTACTGGAATAGTACAGATTTCTTGGCCTGGCTTTACAATGATAGGTATTGAGAGAGTTATAAAAATTACAAATTCAAATCACGATTAGATAAATGAAAATAATTTTTTCGATTATTAGTCCAGTAAAGCATACAGTGGTAACAAATGACAGATGGGGTGCCGGAACCACTTGCAAGCACGGAGGGTATTACACCTGCGACGACCGTTACAGTAAGTTTGGGGTGGTTCACATTGTACGTACTCAATCATGGGGGAGTGGGTGGGAGGGGGTCAAAAGCGTATAAACACTTATACTCCTATATGCTTAACATTGTGCATAAGTGTGCAAAAGCGTACAGGGAATGGCGGGAGGGGGTAGGGGTGTAAAAATGGCCAAAAACAGCGTACGTACTATGTGTACCACTCCTTATTGTGTGCTGACTGGTCAGTGATAAAAGTGGTTTCATAAACATATGGTGTTTATCAGATCCCGGAAAGTTACAAAAGCATAAGTGGGAAAACGCTATGACTATAGACAAAAGCTCGTGGGGTTTCAGACGTGAGGCACAACTTAGTGATTATTTGACTACTGATGAGTTAATTACTACTTTGGCTGAGACTGTTAGGTATATAAAGAGTATATTAAGTTCATAAATTTTAGCACTTTATAGCACTAAAAATAGCATTTTATTCTCAACAAACTTGCAAATTAGTTGCGGAGGAAATCTATTAATAAATATCGGGCCAACACATGACGGGAGGATTGTTCCTATTTTTGAAGAACGTTTGAGACAATTGGGATCTTGGCTTTCGATCAATGGAGAGTCAATTTATGAGACCATCCCGTGGAAGCATCAAAACGATACCATTACTGAAAATATGTGGTAATCAAGAGATACTAATTTGTGTATATCTGTAACTGCACGTAACTGTAACCGTACATATTATTTGATTTATTAGGTATACACAGAAAGAGAATGTTGTTTATGCAATAGTTCTCGATTGGCCACAAAGTAATCAAATAGTATTGGGTGCCGTCGAGACCAAAACTGTTAGCGGTATACAACTTATTGGTGTGAAAGGAAATGTTCACTTTACAGATGCTACTGTTGGCGGAACACTTGTTACTCTTCCTCAATTAAATCCTGAAAGCCTTCAGTGGGCTTACGTTTTGAAAATATCTTCAAAATAATTTTTTATTTTGGGTCTAAAACTGTTCACTATAGCGAGAGATTCACTATATCAGACTTCACTATAACGAAAGTCTACTGTATTATGAGTTTGTAAATATTCTGGTAAAATATAAAAAGAAAAAAAAACTGCAGAGACTTTATACTTATTTGCGATAATAAGATAATAATAATCTACAAATTAAACCGCATTAATGCTTCAATTGATTGTTGCGCTGCAAGAAGGGCACAAAGCGTTTTCAATATTGCCCTTTCAATGGACCTTATTTTTTAATGCGCGCGAAAATGTTGACTAAATATTATTATAATTATGATTATATGTTAAATGATTATAATCTGAAATATTTTTATCAAATTATAGAGTTATAACCTTTAAATTTATAAGCGCGTGCTCTCAATGAAAAACGCTTTGTGCCGTTCTTGCAGCGCATCAAACAATTGTATTAAAATTTCGGGCATATTATACTTCAATGATTTTATAGTCAACTGTTGTCTTTTCTTATAATTAATTTCTTTTATTAAATGGCCGACACATTAGTAAATACATGTTCTCATATAAACAATTTTAGTTACAAACAATTCATCAATTTCTAAATTTTATTATAATTGTTACATATTATAAATGTTACAAAGGGTTTACTAATTATTCATTTAAATGTGCAAAGTCTGGTCAGAAAAATTGGTCAAATTCGGGCCGACTTCGAGCTCAACATAACTGGATATGAAATTTTTAGATCTGACCCGATTGACGGTAGAAGAGGTAATGGTGTTCCAGTCTATTCCTCTATTGACCCAAATTTCGATTTATAGAGAATACATATAATAAATAATGATTTAGAGTTTGTGACCTTAAAGTTGAATTATAGATATTTAAAAAGCTTTTATATCACATCAATTTATTGTCCATCGAATAACACTGAGATAATCAAAGACGTTATTGGATCTGTTCAGTGACATATTAAATAGCGAATGCGTTTTTATCGGTGACTTCAATATAGATTTAAATTGTAAGGAAAAAAGCGAAAAATAGTTAAAAACGATCCAAAATAATAATTTTAAACAACTAATAAGCGAATCGACGCGTGTAACGGAAAGTTCAAACACAATCATAGTTCACATCTATAGAAACGAATCGAAAAATATAAGCAGTTCAGGTGTACTTCATTTTGCGCTCTCAGACCATCACCGATATATTTTAAAAGAAAACTGAACTTTGCATCAAAATCAAAACACTGGACATAAAACCATAAAATTTGGTGATTGGAAAAGTGTCGACTACGAGTATACAAATGATTGCTTATCAGAAATGAAATTAAATTTAGTTAATCCAAGAGATGCTAACGAATTATGCAATGAATTCCACCGAAAACATTCGCGAAGTAATCAATAATTGTATACCTTATAAGCAAATAAGAGTCAAATACAGCCAAATTGAAAGTTTTATAAGTTTACTTATACTTTTGAATTCATAAAAAAGAGCTCAATTAAAATCAAAGATAATGACAGCAAAAAAGCAAAACTTAATTATTGATATTATGGTTGTTCTTCCTAAAACGTGCCTACGGGAATCATATGAAATATATATATTTTCTGAAACATTTTTCAGTCAAATATAAAATATCAGCATAGGAAACGCCCCCGTTCCTGAGAAATTAATTATTGAGAAACAATTTACCCATAGACTTCCATTATAAAAATTTTTGTTTTTTATATAATAGGTTTCAATGGAAAAATGAAAATATAAGTAAAATTGCATAATAAAATATGTAAAATAATGTTTAACAAGAATTCTAGCCTGCCCCCTTGGCGGCCTACAGCCGCCCACGAAAATGATAAACCATAATCTAACTAATAATAAGTTGGGTCGCGAAGCGATCCAACGTTTATTATTAGGTTAGGTTTATCACTACGTGGCACTTAACTTACTTATAAAGGAAACCTATTATATAAAAAACAAAATTTTTTATAATGGAAGTCCATGGGAAATTTTTTTTCAATAATTAATTTCTCGGAAACGGGGGCGTTTCCCATGCTGATATTTTATATTTGAGATCTAGACTGAAGAGTGTTTCAGAATATATATATATATATATATATTTCATATGATTCCCGTAGGCACGTTTTCGGAAGAACAACCAAGTGAACTGAATTTAAAACAATGATAATTAAATGAATGATTGGGTGAAGTATTGCTGTCTGAACCTTGAGTTGCACTAACTATAAACTGAGTAAAAATATCAGCTTGGTCCACTCCGTTATTTAATAATCAATATAAAATTTATATATATACAGTTTTATCAAAATATAAATTATAACAGCTCACATTGACCTTCGACCCCATAATTAATTTCTGAAATAACTCATTAACGAACTGCAATTTTTATTTGTAATTCCAATTTTTTATGAAAATTTGTTAAATGAAATGATGCTCAACATAATTAATAAAATATAAATAATTTTATAGTACAGTCGGCGGCAAAATTATTTGTTAAACTTGGCGCTCAAAAAACAACTCTAACCAATAAGACTATGCATTATTAAGGGAACTTTGAACGCGATTGGAATATACACTAATTCATGAGCGCAAAAATGTTAGATTTAACAAATAATTTTGCCGTCGACTGTACACATATTATATAATATGTATATCGAAAAACTGTAATTTAATACATATCATATTGAAATAATTATACTGTGATTCAATTCATTCAGCAATTTTTCAAAGTATAGTACAACTTGAAGAGTTGATCATTTTTAGAACTTGATCATCTCATTATATTGGTGTCCGTTGCGAATCCCATAGGGTTAATATTAAGGAAACCCTTATAAACTTGATCACCCCTTTATC
>JAUJYT010001411.1:0-11704 GCA_033996565.1 Nanhermannia nana
TATGAAAACCTTGAAACTTAATTTAAGTAAATCCTTTTTTTTAACTATTATTGCCAATTCACGAGCTTCAAGTGAAAGAGTTTTTAGTGAGTCAGCTGAAAAAATAAAATTCACCTAATCCTACAAAATTACAACTCGAAGTAATGCTAAATATATGAATTTTAATTACTTGTATTTTACTTTTACTTTACTTCTTTTGGTACAATTGTATTACTTTTACTTTTAATTACTTTACTAAAATATTTTTAGAAAATACTTATTTTTTGTAAAAAGTATTTACTCACCAACACCAATTTTGACGTGAACCTAATGCTAGAGAAGAGTTTCATACTATTCATTCCTCAAAACTAAAGTCCCATCTTATAAAGACATGAATCCCTTATAAAAATCGTGTAAAAATTTTAAAGGGGTTCTTATTCTAGGCTTACGAATATTTCCAAGTGAAAATGAACCACTGCTTAAATGGCTTATAGCCAGGTTTTACACATTTTGCTTCAATTGTAAACATTGCTATTATTGAGACAAATAATTAGGAAAAAAAGTATCTTGAAATGTGGTTTAGGCGCCTATAATAGTACCTAAAAAGTTGTGAAATAGGCACTAATAGTACCTTAAAATTTTAATTATTAAACAATTTTTATTTAGTAAATTGAATATATTAACAATTTAATAAAAATAATTTACATTAAATATTGAAAATATATGAGAGAATTGTAAAATTATCGGATATTTTGGGAGCAGAAAAATAAAAAATCTAAAAATTGAAGAGGTCATAAAAACTCATTTATTTAGATGTGATTTGGACTCATATTTAACTCCCGAATGGATTACATGAAAGATAAAAAATAGGTAAAATACTTTTTTCCTTGCCCTACAAATAATCAATTAACGGGTTTTCATGAGCCAACTCCCTAATGAAAGGTGATCTCACTAAAGCCCATGTTGAAAACCAGTGAGATTATTACAGGGATAACCCCATGTCGGCTGTGGGTGAACGCGTCGGGCCATAGGAATGTTAAAAAACACTGAATATGTGGCAGACATATAGCAGAGAAAACAGCTGGGGTTCGAGCTCACAACCCATCAATCATGAGTCGAAGCCATAGCGCATTGCGCCAATCTCTCCCCTTATAATCAATTAATTTATTAAAAATAATAATGATTTCTTGTGAAAAACTATTGATTACAACAAAACATGCATAGCAGTCAATGAAGTGTAGTGTCAAGGGTTCGAACTCACCCTTCCATCTCTCACTCACTCACAGTTCTGTCCAACAACTCTGAGCTGTCCTCACTCATTAATCGATTATAAGTAAATGAATTCTCAATAAAACAAAACAATATTTGAATGATAATTGCTTTTTCAGAGAGTTACTCGAAGATTAATGACAATGCATTCATTGTAATAATGTATTTAGTATCTTATTTTGACCCTCACTTTCCCTTGTTTGCCTTTGGCTGACCTCTCCCCCAACTTTACTGTGAACTTACTTTCTGAACTAACCCTAATTTAAATTGATTAGGCGTCACCCATAAATTACGTGACGCCAAATTTGCATTTCTTGACACCTACCCTCCCTATGTTACGCTTTGGTTACATTCTTCAATTTGAAACACCCTCCCCCATGCCGTAACGTTACGTTAAAATTTTTTAAAATAGCATAATTGATAAAGTATTATACAGCTATTGAATTCTATCCATTTATAAAATATAATTAAATGTAAGCTACTTCATGTAATTGGTCTCAGAAAAGATGTTCACGTGAAACGCTCGTCTTAGCGATTGAGGGTGTTTTCCCGCTCGAAACTCTCGCTTATGCTAGGTGAAAATAAATCAAGCGCTCGAACACACGCTTGGATACCGAGTGATTACCTAAGACCCAAGTACTCATTTCATGATTTAAATTCTTTATAAATGAATATTCCTTTAAAACACAATAATATGTTTGTTTATTATAAAAATATTTAATTAGGCTTAAAACATACTCATGGAGTAGCATATTGTATTGATACCTGTCAACACCTATCATATTGGGACATAATAATTGTAATTCCAGGAATTGACAGATGTCAAAGTTTATTTACATGTATTTGAACAACATGTGAAAAGAAGTAAACATTCCATAGGCACCTTAGTACTTTTGTAATTAAAACGTAACGTTCTCAACCACTATTACCCCTACCTTCATATGTTACGCTTTGGTTACATTAAGGCTTGACCCCTACCCACCCTAATCAGCGTAATGTAATTTAGGATGACGCCTTATAAAGGCTCTCGGCTTAAATATTTTATGTTATTTGGCTGTTCAGCCGAAGAAGTGTACGCAGGCCTGCTCTATAGGCTATTATCAAAAGTCTTTAAACATTGTTACATGAAATTTGTATAGAATACAAATGAGCGAAAAAATTCTTCGGATTTTATTATCTCTTATTGTTTTATTCAATAAATTCTGTATATTTTAACATAAAATTGACTGAAACCCTAAAAAAGCGATTCATTGCTACAAAAAATAGCAAAGGATTGTCTAAAGGTTAAGGATTGCGTAATAAGCATAAGCGTAATATTTTATGTCCAGGAATGTCCCGGAAAATATTGAGAAATAAACTGTAGTCAAAGAATCACACAGAGAAGACTTGGCAAGAGTTGGCTAATTTATGCAGTGGTAAGCGTTACAAGATCTCCAGTTTTAAAGGTATATTCTCCTGTCTTCATCCCATTAGTAAGGCTGGAGATGATTTCTCCCTTGTTCAAGCTTTATCAAAAATTTTATTATAATTGCCTTAATATATAATTTATAACAAAAAATAATATATTAATAAAAAAGTGCTTGGTCCCCTATGTTATTTAACCTCTAGTTTTGAATCTAATGAGAACTGGCAACACTAGCAGTGATTCCTTTTCATTTGGAAGCTAAAGGGCTAAAGATATCCCGATGAGAAAATATTTTCAACACTCATCAAATCAAACAAAAATTTAATCAAAAAGTTATGAGGATATGAGTTTGCAATAGAGCTTATGCCTCGTTCTAATTTCGATTTCTAAAAAGTTGAAACAATAATCAAAAAAAGTCATTCAGAAATGTCCTGAAGACACAGATTCTGGTAATTATGAACACATAAATTGCTGTAAAACGGTATTTGACAGTCATTTTGAAGACAATTTAATATCTTTTAGCAAATGCAATAAATGAGTCCATAATAAGCAATAGTATATCTCTTATAATAAGTAATACACTTAAAATCATTAAAAACTTATTGAATTCTAATAAGTTAGCTCTACAGCACACCACTGCATGAGATCACACATTTTTGTTTTGATTTAATTATAGAGAAGAGAAAATTTGTTTACAACTTCAATACATAAGTGCTTCTAAACATATGGATGCGCCGACTTTTATGTTATTATAAGAAAGTCTTTTTGTAGAAGGTTTGCAAACATGAGTCTTGCATTGAAGATATTTTCTACTAATTTATTCGTCAGTTTATCCTAAGCTTTGTGCCGCTTAAAGCAAATATTCAATAATAATTTCAAATTTTAAACAAACTTTAACTTTATAAAAGTCTATGCGAGACATAAATCTCTACTGAGGAGAAAGTATGAGACGTATGAGACGTATGAGACGTATGAGACGTATTACATAAATATATTAAGTCAAAAGTGTGTATAATTGATAATGAATTCAACTGTACAGTGCATTACTTCTATAAATGCTTATAAATCTGTTCCATTACTTATAATGCTTATAAATTTAATAAATTATTTCAAATGCAGTAACAATTGATACTAAAGTGAATTTATTGTCTTAAATTCATGTTTATGTACAGTGTATTAAGAATTATGTAAAAAATTAGGAAAATCTTATTAAATATGATGAGAAGAGTAATAATAAAAAAGTTTGTGAACAAAAGTTCTCTCAATTAGAGTGATATACAATTGTTTGAGCAGCAAATGGTTGAGAGGCTGCCTGTCTTTGCAGAGCCACTCATTTATAATAAAATACTTGAGATTCCGCTAAATTTTAGAAATAAATTTGAAAGCAATACAAATAATAATAAATTTTAAGCTTTCGTTTCGACATGAGTTTCACTCGAAGACTCTTTGATGACATCTTCATAACTGGGCGGCGGCTCGTCGTGCAGTTCAGAGATTAATACAGATTCATAAGGAGGTAAATGATTAGTGGTTTGACTTTCATTTATGCCTACATTCGACACATTTCTTCTGTTAAGACAAGATTCACGAGTGGTTACAGATTGATTGGTTCTTCTGCTTCTACCAGAAGATTGAACACCTCTGTTAGCAATGTCATATTTTCTGCAGATATTGTGCCAAATGAGAGCACAACAACATAACAGACTAAAGCAGGCCATCAAAAATCCGGCTGCCGTTGGAATCATAAGCGCAGCATTTGATGGCTTTCTTGGCTTCAGTTCTAAACACATACAAAATTATTTAAAATTTTATTCAATTAAAACTAATTTAATTGGTGACAAACCGGTGGCACACAAGTTGTGATATCTGTCATAAGCAAAGCCTTCCTTACACTCACAACGACTGGTATAAGAGGTTTGAGTGCAATACGAGTTGTTGTCCGAATGCGTGCATTCTTCTGGATGTGAACACCTCTCAGATATCTTCTTGGGCTTAAGGCAAGTGTGAGCGCCGACCACTACCGGGTACTCCTTTTTACAGCGACACACGTTGTTCTCATCGCAGTATATGTGAGAACTGACGGGAAGACATATCTTCAACAGTGAATTACACGGCTGTCCGATATGGCAATCGACTGATTGGACACATAATTAATGGTTAGGTTTTGTATGAAAAACACATTTCGATATTCAATACATTATATGAAACACTTTATGGCAATACATTCTCAGCGCATACATAGCAGGAACTGCTCTTGTGTTTCCATTTTAGCCATTCTTTCATTTATAATAGAGGGTGGGGTGGGGTGTATGGGGTGGGCTTTCAACTCAATATAATTAATTTTTTTATTTAAATCACAACTCATTCACACTTTAGGTCTGACTCTGTCTTAATTCAATACAATTGGGTTTGACTTTCACTTCGTTATTGGTTTTTATTTATAATAATATTAATTAAATTAAAGTAAAATAAATGCAAACCTTTGACTGAAATCAAGTGAAACACTAAACAAATAATATTTATATTTAAACTTATTTTTATATCAATCGCAACCATAATATAATTCACTTTTGTTTACCATTTATTTAAATATTGTTTTTCTATTGATATGTATTTCTAATATTATTTACAATTAGTTCTCAATTATTCTTATTTTAAATTAAAGTTAATTCAAGAAATCATTGATAGCATTGAGTTATTAATTAATGTTAAATAAACTTTAAGTTAAGATAAACTTTAATGAAATTTATTTTAATATCAATTCATTTCTGATAATGCACTCAAACATGAAAACAGAGGTTTTGTAGAAAATACGTCTCAATAACGACAACACTAGTATTGTATTGCTTCCAAACTCGAGCTTACCTTCAAAAGAGGCCAAACATAGCAAAAGCGGTCGAGTCTGTGAATGAGCATAACATGTGTACGAAAACCTTTCTCCATAAGAATTTTCATTTTAAACATTTCTGTTTTTCAAACACTGCTCTTCACTGACTCGACATTTACTACAAACTGAAGCACTATTCACAGCGTTTATTAATTAAACCCGATCTTTGAGTTGAACACTAGAGATGATTAAACATATGATTCATAGAAAAGGAAGTAATATATTATTATAGGAATAACTTTAAAAATTAGCATATTTTGCAAATAAAAACAAAAAACATTTTTCCGCTATTTATAGTGAGTTTGGATACTATTTTATTAAGTCATCATTTATTTCATAACTATTTTGTAATAATTTTCACATTTTATTCGTAAAATGTTTAGTATAGTATTGAATACGAGTATTAATTAATATTAAAGAGTTATCAAACTTTTACCAGTTTATGAACTCTTAATTAATTTATAAGTTTGAATAAATTGACAATTTTCTCAAATCTTTTATATTAATAGAAAAACTTATTGAACAGAAGACTCGAAATAAAGTCTAAAATAAATTGAGAATTACTTATAAATAACTGAAAAGTGAGTTAAAGATAATAAACACAAACTTTAGACTGAGTTTATCATAAATTATAGAATAGCTTTAAATACATTAGAATTAAAGCAAAGTTCAATAAATAGATTTACAAAAAGTAACAAATTATTCATTTATTCATATTTTTATATACAAAACAACAGCTTTTATAAAACTATATAAATATTAACCAATTATTTAAATGTTTTACATTATAATTACAATGATTAATAAAATTAGGTTTAATTTAAGTATTGAATCACTTAAACACTCGGCCTGAATCTGACCCGTTGTTGACCTTTGACCCGAACAGAAAAGTTGAAATCACTTCATTCGGTGCGAAGTTTTTTAATAGTATTAAACTTTCGTTTGTCTAAAATGTTTGCAGAAATCTTGTGGAACTCAAAGGCGGCGCACATTATAGCGGACAACAGGAATGTAATCCTCAAAGTTTGAATCAATGCATAACGATATGAACCTATGCTTAGCATCGGTTCAGTCAGTGGTGAGAGTTGTTGTTCGACAGCGAAGAATAGCAAACATCGAACGAATTCGAACTGAAGCGCATATTTCCTATAATTGTCATTAATTAGTTTCAAACGATTGTTCATTTCATTTATTCATTTATTAATCAATTAATTTATTTTAAGCATTACTTGTTTTCGAGCAGAAATCCGGTGGAAGTGATCGAAACCAGTAATGATATGATGCAAATCATGACATTTAATTGAGTCAATTCATGGTGTCTTAGAGTGAGCTCATGATAAAAAATTAATGTAATCCCAAAATGCCAAAGAGTGTACATCTTCTGCAATATATGAATTTGTGGGTTCCAGTAGTTCACCGGCTCTGAGATCTTAGTTATGTTTAATCACAAAATACAAAACTAATTAATACTTAAATAAATTGAATCTTAAATCTTACAATCGGTATATCATCTAAGTATCCAAGTCTTGGTTTGCCGGGTGCCCAACCCGGACCTTTGAAGGGTATCAAAAGTTTATTGGTCCAGCCCTGAGTGCTGTACATGCTTTTGACCATAACCGACCAGTGATGCATTTGCAGATAGAATGGGTTATAGCTCTCCACCGGCTTTACTAAACCATAAACTGCCGGCTCATTTGGGTCTTCAGGTTGGAAAGTGCCTGACATGCGGTCCCATATAATGAATATTCCCGAATAATTCTTGTCAACATATTTCCTGTTTCGAGCTGTGAACAGAATATGAGAATTATTTTTTTTTATTGTTTAATTATTATAAATATTCAATTTTGTAATCAAGTTATTCAGTAATTGTTAGTTAAACTTATTCTGCGTGAGAAAAAAGACTTAAAACTATTGTTTTAAACTTGAAAGGACTGATACCATGATGTACACGATGATGACTCGGAGAATTGAGAATAAGTTCGAGCGGACCTAATGTTTTGATGACTTCAGTGTGGAGCCAAAGCATATAGAGTTCTCCTAATTGCAAATGTGCTAAAAAAATTTGAGGCGGTATTCCTGTTAACGCCAAAGGAACGTATGTTATCTACAATGAAACCAAATAATTGAATAATAGCTGATGAAAAAAAGAACAATTCATAGGTAGAGATATGTCAATCACTCATTACATACCCAAGCAGTGAAAGGTTGTAACACAGCTTGTCTTAAGCCAGCTATAAGTGTGAAGTCCTCAGCGCTGTGATGCGCCTGATGTATGGCCCATATAAAATTGACTTCTGTTTAAATAATATAATATTATTGTTAATTAATATTTATATGGACTGTAACTGTCATATTTGGTAACACTAGCCGTGTGCAAGTCTATGCGCCCAATAGAACCCCCAATCAATGAAGAACAAGCAGAACCACCAGGTCCATAATGAATTCCATGGAAGTGTTAGCACTCGGTAGTGCTCATACACGAAACAATAGACTATTACTTCTATACTTCTTATGTTTATTCTGAAAATAGTTAATAAATTTAATTAATTGATTCTTTTATTTAATGTTAAATCTTTTTTGTTATCTATTGTAGTGCTGTCTTCGGTATGTCTTATAAATAATAATTATTTGAAACATTATTACACATAAAAGTTATAAATTTAGTGTAAGCAAAGGTTATGACTCGGATAATGTTCTTATTATAACAAAATTTATATTGTATTCAAAATATATTCATGTCTTATAAGGTTAGTCATAAAACTTTGACTGCTTTTGAATCTTAATATGACTTTTTAGCGCTGTGTTTGTGAGAAAAAAGTGAATAATAATGCAATGATATTATGCAAATGTTTGATAAATTCAATATCAAGTAATGCGAACACTGACCCCATAGTAAATGAGAGTAAAGTATCTTATGTGTCGATTTTCTTGTTGTGACTGTTTTACGCTTCTTTCACATGAACTAGTAATCAAAAATGACCGACTTTTTTAGTAACTGCTCTTCAAGTATCTGTTTGGGTCATTAGACCAAACAAAACAAACTCAATTTTTGGCTATCGTTTTCACTGCCGTCTAAAGACGCCTAAGTTTAGCTCATATTTTAAACAAATTGCATACTAGTATTGCTATTCATTTTATTCTATTCTATAGTTATTTTATTCTTAGAGATCTTTCAAATAATAGATATTAATATACATTGTGTATAATAATAGACCATATTTTAATCATAAAGATTGAAGTTAAATGAAAAAATGAAATGTTCCCTAATATCATGTCAGTATTTTCTTTCTTTGATTGCTTTTTTGAAGAATTTTTTATATTTATTTTTGATCCGCATTATACAGTCTGGTCAGTCAACTTTTTGTAGGACAAATAGTAATACAACCTGATATTGCCGAAGGCGAATATATTAGGCTCGTTCTATGTAATACACAGGAAGTAGACGCTCAATGAAATATACACAAATTTATACAATATAATGAATTATTTCTTCAGTTTCTAAAAATAATATTTCATTAACATATCAGTAGAAAAAGAGTTTATATGAATCTACATTCTGAACAATAGATTCATTTCCAATTGCGTTCATAGAGTATATTCAACGTCTCATTTTAGAGCTACTTTTTAAAGCTTTTCTCATCCAGAGAACTAAAGATTCAGTATATGAACAGAATCTGATGTTTGCTATGGTTTGTTGGTAAGTATAAAAGAAAGCAATCATTCTTGAAATCATATGCAATGCTTATGGCAATAGAATGTCATTTCACGCATAATTATTTGTAAATTTGAAGTTTCAATATTTCGAAACTAATTTATCAAATAAGATATTGTAAACTTTAAAATATCTTTATGTTTACAACAAATACATGAACTGATTTTATTAATGAGTATTATTTACACGAAATCCTAATTTAATTACTTTGATATGTTGTTAATAGAGCAATAAAAGTTAAAATTCTATTCTTTAAAGCAAGAGTTGCAGAGCATATCCAATTATTGATTAGATTTCTTATTTATAAATATTAATCTTTGGAAAACTGATTATTAAAAACTCATTTATAGATTATTAGAAGTTTTTTTAAAAATTTGATCCAATATTGACCTAATTCTATATTATCGACAATATGATCCATTTCTAGTTTCTTTATACGATATCTACATTTGTATAATCCATACTTCTCTGGTTTCTTTTCAAGTTCTAAGTAGTCTAAGGTATTAAACAGGTGTTGATTTGAGTTGTAAGCAAAAACTTTAAATTTCATTTATGGTTATTTTCATTATTTCAAGAGAGTATGTTTTGAAGTACATTTGGAACTTCATTTATAACATAACAATACTAAAGCATATATTCTGTTAAACAACTATTGAAATATTATTGAATACACCCGTATCTGTTTTGAGTGTAGAAATCGTAATTTTAAAAGTTCAGCTGTCATACACATAATAAAGTTACTAAAAACAGATTAACGTCAATTAACTTTTAGCTTTTTCTTTCAATTTAAGCAAAATTTTGCAAAATTCTATTTTAAATGATTAGAAAATTTTTATACTAAATTAGAAAACTCTTCAAATAAAATATTAAGGAACGAAATTATGAATGAATGAAATATTTATGTTGTGAGATAAGTATTTAATTTAAATAAATAGAATACCTGAGACATTCTTGAAATATTCCCTGACCAAGCGATGCGACTGAGTCGTTAAGCCTCAAAATTGATTTTCCTTTAAGAATCCTGACTGCGTTCTCAGCGATGGCAAGACTCACAAAAATAGGGAACATCTACAGCGTATTTGTTAAAAATCAATTCATCAAAAAAGTTGTTAATAACATCTATGATTTCTATCAAACATTAAGTTTAGAGTAATATAACTTTTAGTTAAAGAGAAATTACGTGATATGTTGATCAGTATTATCACAAACTATTTAAAAAATGTGTTTAAACTTATTAAATTGTTTTTCTCTATTAACATATTTTATTTTCTAATATGATCTTTTGATGATTAGTCTTTTATAAGATTTTGAGATTAATTAATGTGTCAAAAAAAATTTTAAAATATTTCTTACATAGAGTCTAACAAAAGTCTAACATATCTGTTGCCCGATTTGTATATACATGACTTTTAAGTCCGATTTTGTACTATTTTGTAAATTTTGTCAATCAATAAATAAAATAAAGAAAACTTTGATTAATTTGAGTCCATTCCTGCATTGATTGAGGCAATGCTGATAAGCCACCCTTCCATTAAAAGGTTTGTATTAAAAACAGCTTTAGAATTGAATGCAGTATAAGATAAGCTTTAGAAAAAGTTAAGGTAGCAAAAGATGCTTCAAAGCTTGACTTATAATCTATTGTATTAAAGTGAGACTCACCTCTTCGACATATCGGGGCACAACTTTTAAGTCAGAATACATGCATTCGGACGGCAGCACCAAATAGAAGAAATATCTAGACTTGTCTAAAACATAGAGAACCCATCCTAATGCATATGTGAGCATCTGATTGAACATTATTGCGAACCAAAAGCATTAGCGCTCATTAACGTTGAAACTGCTCTCTTACTCTTCACACTTATATCAATACCAAAGTTAGCACATATTCTAAGCTATTATGAATGCAGATATTTTCCTGTAATATCTGACTGCTCTGTTACAGCTCTTCATTTTACCCCTCATAGTATACTAAAAATAAACTTTCTTTCAGCTGGACTTAATATGTTTGGTCAGAAAATAAATACTACATATCCAACCAGATCATGAAAAGCTCATGACGTGATTTGCCCTCATTTTAAATGAAAATTTGGACCCAAAGCAATATTATATCATATTTACAGAAATACCGTATTATGCAAGTGAGTGGCAATCATCTCTTCCAAAAACAGGTAAAATAAGGGCAGAGCAGAGTTGTTTATGAAAGTATTCTAAACCAGCTCTAAACAATTCACTCAATTAGACATTATCCGAAAGGCCAATGATATGTCTGTATGAGCTTCACTCATGTGATAGTACTCAACAACTTTATTACTGATTAAAATGTTTTCTGAATCGAAAACTTAATCAAAATATTAATTTTTAATTCTATATTAATTCTGGAAATAAAGCAACATTTTATTATATTTAAGGTAAGAAAATTCTAAATAAATAATTGAAATTTTTGAAATTATAA
>JAUJYT010001412.1:0-11703 GCA_033996565.1 Nanhermannia nana
GATATGAAAAATATGTTGAACTTATGGAAGATTATATTAAAAAAGAGTGAGATTAAATTTTTTTTATCTCAGCCCCTTCTACCTCAGGGTAAAAACTTTTTGATAGTCCTATGTATTTCCATATATTTTTAAATAGGCGGCTCTGTATCTGTTTGGGTACGGAAATTGATACAGAGCTCATCGGCAGCGGGTGTACTTGAGTGCCGCCTGCTCTGTATCATCCTTCGCTGCTCTGATTTTTCGATATCGGCGATACAGTGCTATAACTTTTATACAACAGGTCTTGTTTTAAAAATAAGTGAAAATACATATCTCGTAAGCTATTAGACTGAATAAAATGTAGTTTTATCTATTGTGAAGATATCACTTGAAAAAACATCATTTGTCTGCGTAATATATGCCTGCAAGCCTGATGCCAGATCCTCCCTGATTTTCCGGGAGTCTCCGGATTCAGTTAAATTTTGGAAAACACACAGCTTGGTCCCCCTTGGTTTTTCAAGGATTTTTGAAAATTCAGATAGATATACCTTTGTCCCTCCTTTGATATTTTTATACCACCCGGATTTGAGTTGACCCAACCTGGCAACCGTACTAAAAGCATCTTATATAAATTGGAGACGAATTTTTGATGTTTTGGCTCAAAGAGAAATAGAAAGCCATTAAATTTTTGAAATAAGTATTAAGTATTAAGTGTTTTTATTGTTCGTTAATGAGGTGTTACAGACGTGTGACGGGCGCTGACGAACATGCCGGTCATTTTCCCGACTGCACAGAAAACCCCTAAACAGTGTTTAGTAAACACAATGATTTTATTTCTTCATATACGGCATATACGGACTTAAATACTAAAAAGTAGAAACACATTATCTAAGGCTTAAAATATATCGTGAAATAACACAAAATAAAATTAGAATTAACTTAAATTAAAAGTGTTGAGCAATGGGATACCCGTTACGGAAACCACTCATTTGTATTTAAGGTAAAGCACGCGATACTATAATATAAAACACTTTGTATGGAATGGAGTTACGGAACAGTCAATAGAAACTATATATCAAAAGATAACATATTATTTCACTTATAACCACAATGTATTAAATGTTGGCTCTATTGCCGAATCGACTCCGTATTGTTGCTAATTCTCTTTTATTTAGGTTAAGGTTTGGCACGCGGTAGCAGATTATTGTTACCTAACCCTAACTTACTATTTGCACATTTGAATACATAGGAAAATGAGCAGAGACTCAACAATACGGAGTCGATTCGGCAATATATTGCATAAATCTTAATCAATAGTATTGTATAGCGCGATACAACTGTCATTCAAATTAAAAATTAGTTAACCTTTATTTAATAGGCATAAGTCAGACACCAGTAAAATATTTTCGAACCCTTTTTGTTTAATTTTTATGATTCATTATCAAAATGGTTCTCAATATTTTTAATTTATTGCTATCAATGGCTTTATTAAGCTTTATGTCAATAGATATGACCAGTTCTACCACTTCATCAAACAGAAAGCAATTACTCTCCTCAACAGTGAAAGATGTACTCAAACAAACGGATCCAGTAACAGATGTGGTTCGATCGGGTGGTAATACTTTAGCAGATTTGGTTTCGGAGGGTATGGCTATCGATAGCACTGAAGAAGAAGCCAATGATGCTGTGATTGCTGAGGAGGGCATTGACGAAGAGAAAGACGATTCAGACACTTCAGAAGAAAAAGAAGACACAACGGGCACAACAGTGCGTTGGAAGAAGAAAAAAGCACATACTTCTGGTGTCAGTACTAAAAAAGGACGCAAAACTTCAAAAACTTCAGGAATGTCTGCAATGAGTTCAGAGATCACAACCGATTCTATTTCTGACACCAATACTAAAAAGTCTACTGATATGGAAAGTGAAACTTCAGAACCTCCAGAAATACAAGCAAATGATGAGATAAACAATTCAACAAAAATACCGAATTCTCCTTCTGTATCAAAATGTACAGAAAAATCACGTAAATTATTAGTAGATTTTCAAAGTATAGTCAAAGACCAGTGGAAATGCGATCCAATGAAAGTAGAAATGTCTTTGTCGACGTGTAGTCTTCCTAAAGATCAGTTGTTTGCGGCCAATTGTTGTATTGACTTCGAAGTATTGGATAAAATCAAAACTGAGCTAAAAAATAGCACAGAATGCGATCCAAACTCATTGAAAGAGACCATAACCACAATTGATAACGCAAATGAGAAAAAGAGACTCAATTGTACACAATTTACATATCCATCAGAAAAGTGCGAACAACTTAAAGAACTTTCCAAAGATAAGGCACCGAATAATCCACTGCCACCAGATTCTTCAGGAATATCAGAAGAAACAGACTCTAATACTGGTGATAGCACTGAAAAAGCTATTGAAGAAGTGACTGATACAACAGTTGCAGAACAAACAACTGTAGCGCCGATTCCTTCAAATGAATCAATTGATTCAAACTCTTTCGATGGCGAGTATTGGAAACTTATGAAGCGTTTGGTTACACTGCTATTCTCCTGCATAGCCATCACTTCTATTTTGGTGTCTTATTACGTATATCAAGCTTTTCAAGTATTTAATAGACATAAACAAAATTAAGCGCATATTTTTCTAACTTATGTTTATAAATACAATTTCTTTTAAAATTGGTTTTTGTATATTTAATAACTTAATACTTTTCATATATTTGTATATTTGTATTGATATTTCTATAATAAAAATTTGATTTAGAATTTCATAAGTTTTTAATTTTCTTGTATTTATAGAATAAAACACAAAAATGAAGAAAACCCGAAAATTAATGTCTTTTATTTATAACAAATGTTTCAATTATTTGTATTTTATTTATCAGTAAAAATATTAGATCTTTAAAAAAATAATTCCAAAGGTTTTTAATCTACACTCAGATCATCTTCAGGGCAAAGAAATTATAAATAAATTAATGCAAAAACTGATTATAAGTAAATATGAGCTTTGAATATATGAGTTATTCTTGAATTATAAGAGAGCGAGTGTTCTATATATTCTCTTTAAAACTTTATTTTAGTGTTTATGCCATACATAAGGAATAAAGTCTCCGGTATTTTGATTCATAAATTTTTATTTCCCAATACTCTTATAGCAATCGATTCGTTAAATCTTATGAACTGATTGATTGATTGATTGACTGATTGATTGTCAGATCTTTTAATAATTCTCACGTTTTTCCAATCGATTTGAGATATGAGTGTCTTTAATTAGAGTTCTAAGTGATTCTCGATCAACAATGGCAACAATGAGTATGAACTTATCACAAACTTATAGAGAGTTAGCATCACTTTCAACAATAATTATTCAGTTATTTGACACAAATGCATTAATTTTAAAAATGATTTCTATTCAAGTTATTCATGTAATTCTTGTTATTTCTTACTTACATTCTTCGAGACCTGTTTATTCACAGGTAATTAATTGATTAAATTATTTTTTCAAATCAAACCCATCTTTATTCTCAGACAATAGGATCGGATCCATATTCTATTTCACAAACAAGTACTGTAACGAATGTAACAACTGTTAGAAATTCAGAGACAAGTATCAAAACAACTGTTGGTATTCTGGGAACAACTCCTAAGACGACAACTGTTGGTATTCCGCAGTCAACTCATATGATAACTGTTGATATTCTGGAAACAACTCATAAGACAACTGTTGATACTCTGGGAACAACTCCTAAGACGACAACTGTTGGTATTCCTCAGTCAACTCATAAGATAACTGTTGATATTCTGGAAACAACTCATAAGACAACTGTTGGTACTCTGGAAACAACTCATATGACAACTGTTGATACTCTGGGAACAACTCCTAAGACGACAACTGTTGGTATTCCGCAGTCAACTCATAAGATAACTGTTGATATTCTGGAAACAACTCATAAGACAACTGTTGATACTCTGGAAACAACTCCTAAGACAACTGTTGATACTCTGGGAACAACTCCTAAGACGACAACTGTTGGTATTCCGCAGTCAACTCATAAGACAACTGTTGATATCCTGAAGACAACCCATAAGATAACTGGTGGTACTCCGCAGACAACTCCTGAAACAATTACTAATATTTCTTCGCCAATTCTCACCACAGAAATTGATCATTCGATAAATGGTGAGAATTAATTCATAAAATAATAATAATTAATAAAATGATTTGTTTTAATCTCTTTAAGATTCGGACTCAAGTTTATTGATTATAATTATAATTATAATAATAGCGATTATATTAATGGCAATGATTGTCGTGCTATCAATCGGTGCCATATATTTGTTCAAAACGAGAAAAAGTTATCTTTTAAGCAGAGAGAGTGCAACCACTCCTTCGACAGACAGTTCCCTTTCTCTGAATGTATCAGAAATTGCAACAATTAATTCTGAAACTGGGTCTGCAGTCGAAGAGGACTAATATTATTTTCCTTGAATTCAAGTTAATTCAAATATTATACTCATCTTTACTATAGTTATGAAACGCTGTTGTATTGACTGTATTTATGAAATTATATTACTTTCAGAATAATTTATTTTAATTGATTATATATTATAAAAAACTATAATTTTTCTCTGATTTTTATAATACGTTAGAGTTTATTTCGATAAAAGTCTAGTAAATATTGATCTATTGATCTGTTAATGTTATGTCAACTCTTAAGGTAATGAACACATAGCCATTGAATAGCGGGTCAAATAATCAGAATCTGATTTGTTTAAAGTTTATTAAAGTGAATACAAGCAGTCATTTAAGTGCCACAAAAGTTCTAAATCTTATAAGAAATCAATATATAATATGATATGACTATTTGATCTCTAACTAAGTCCGTCTCTCAATCTCAATACCACTCGAAGGTTAAGTTTAGTCACGACTTTAATCGTTATTATAGTGAGTCATTATCACTATAATCGATGGGATGAATAAACTTTTGCTAAAATTTTCTATTTTGAAAATAGTTCGTTAGATGTCGTACTAATACCACAATAATTTATTAGTCGTTCATTATATTAAATACAATACATAATAGATGTCAGACTTGTCAATAAATCTTTAGACTGACTGATCGAACTTTTTTTATAGTTGTTTCTTATAATCGTCCGGACCTTTAGTGGGATTCATTTCAGGATTTATCGTAAATCTAAGGGTTGGGGCAAAACTCTACGGTTTTCTGAGACTATTTTTTCAAAACACGTTTTCCCGCCAAAAAATGACCACTTGTTGACTTTCTTTGGTGGTGACCAACCCTCACCAACCCTGTCCCCCTGGGCACCCTACGCCTTGTGCACACTTAATAAATTCGAATGAGAACCAAACACATACAGATGTAACGCAACTCAACGCAAGTTTAAAATCTATACAATTGAAAGAATTGAGTGGTTCTGATAGAAGAGTTATTGTTAATTAAGTTTCAAAATCTTGGATTCGTTGATATGACACATATATGGCACACATTAGTCTTAATAGTAAGCAATCAAAAGCGTGTTTGTCTCTGATTTTCTTCTTGAGAAAAACGCTTTCAATAAAGTCAAATGTTTTGACTTATGACCAGTGATGAGCGTTTTCGTGCTCGTTCTCGCAGGAATTGAAGTGCTCAGTGCCTACTTTTTAAGGGTGCTCGAGCACCAAGTCAACAATTTTGATGGGTTAAAAGGCTGTTTTAACATAAAAGCTTATTTTACTTAAGTTGTAATATTATTTGTATGTAGTATTTGTATCATTTGCTGAATACAAGACCATTCAAACACATACTTTAGATATGAAATTAACGTTTTTAATATCAAAATCATTTATATGCATGAATAATATGAAAATATATGTCAATTTACTAAGACTGGGTGCTCGTACTCGCCACCGAGCACCAAATGGTTGAGCACTGCTCATCACTGCTTATGACAGATCTTATCGAATAGACTGTAATATGATATTGATTTTAAAAAATTCATTTACTCTTTGCTCTGTTTTATTCTTTTGCTGAGAACTGATTCTATTGAAAGCAATGCCGTCAGAGTGTGTCTCAAATGATACCCAAAAGAGAAGTGACCCAAAGCCAGTCAGTCATACGAACCAATATAGCATGACTTGAGTTCATTTTGATCAGCATATGGTCAGTTGCTTTGGGTCTGTCCTCACTCTCTGGGTATGAATTCATAAAAAGACAGACAGAGAGTGTTTTACAATGTATTTTACTTTTACTTTATGTGAAATGTCTTTTAAAGAGAATTTAATTTATTTGTAACTTAAAACTAAAGCTGAGTTTCAAAAGAGTTAATATCGTAATCAGTTTAACTATAAATGAATAAATATTTGAACAAAATCAATAGATTCTATCATTTTATTTGAGTTTTCGTTTCACTCAATAGTTAATGTATAGAAATATTTATAAATGAGATAATAATCGAAGGAATGGGTCCTATAATTTAGATTATCCAAAAATCTCATTATCCATAAATTTAGTGAAAAGTTTGAGTTTGGAGGAAAAAATTTTAATTAATTTACTTTAAAGAAAAATTTCAATTAATTAGCTTTAGTTAATGAGTTTTCTAAGAAAAGCTTATAATCAGTTCATCGGTTCAAAAGATGAATTGAAATTTTTTGCGGTTTTGTGATAATCGAATTTCTGGGAAATGAGAGCTTACATAATAAATATCTTTTGCTATAAAATGCACAATTACTTAAGTATTACTTAAGTGTTACTTAAGTTCTTATTTGTATAGTTCAATAAAAGAGAAACTGTAAGAAAAAGGAAATATTGCCGCTTAAGCTTGAGGTGGAGTTATATCAGTTAAGAAGAATCGAGAGGTTTGGCAATCATTGCATAACACATAACACAAATACAATGGTTTGATGAGTCAATCGAGAGAATAGAAATCTTTTTAATGGTATATTTAGAAAAAGTTGAGGAATCCATGTCTTGATTACCTCAATAAAGCCATAAAATTGGATAATTGTGAACCGAATGGGTGTGACTCTATTCTGAATTTGTTTTTTACGAGATGTCATTTCTTTTACTAGTTATTGTTGAAGAAATGTTTTTTTACATACAGATATATATATTGTAGACATCACAAAAATACTATATTTGGTAATTGAAGGCAATAAAGAGCAACGTATAGCAAAGGTTTTATTGAAAAGGAATTTTAGTTTCACATAAATCTCAATTACAAACAAAAGTTAAGCAGTGATAGAAAATTGTCATAAATCTGAAATCTCGTGAAATAATATGTTTAAAAAATAGTATTCAGAATATCAATCAAAATAAATAGTAGTTTTGTCAATCAAACCCAATTTGTTATGGAATATGAAACAAGCCCTCACCCACACATGCAATAGAGTAAGAAAAAAGTTGTCAAACCAAAGCTCTTTAACTTTTTCTTATGTTATAACTTTGACAGTACTCGTAATCATTTATATATTAAGAATACATTTCTTGAAGATTTTTTTAAAACTTAAAGAAAATAAATACAATAGAATAATATTTGATATGCGAGAGGTTGTGTTTGTGCTATTTTTTAAGAAATGAAAACATAAATATTCAAATAAGAAACGTAATAACAAACTATGATAAGGCATACGTCAGTTCAAAACATTATTTTTAGAGAAGATTTATTCATTATTTTAATAAATATATGCAAAAAACACACAAAAAAACTTTAAAATATATATCATTAAATTGAAAGTTGTATTAGAAATGATTAAAATTAAGAGAAACTACATTACAAAAAAACTTTTCCATAGTTTCCCATAGTTTTCCATTGTTTGCATTAAGACTCATAATAGGTTTTGAGCGCTTGCAGTGAATGATTGATTAGCTCAGGAAAGCAATGAAAAGTTAGTGTATTCTTAGTATTGATGCCATGGAATGATTAGCCACCTCTGAAGCCTGAGATTGATTCTAAAAATATCTTTGTATCTAATTTAAAGAATGAAGTATTGTTGTGAGAAAGAGCCCACTCAAAAACAATAGTGTTCACCTTTTTTTAGGTAATTCCTAATTTATTTGTAAAGACTGTGTGAAAATTAATTAAAGCCAAACATTCCATACTATGACTATATTTAACTCAATACTGTTTTGAGTTTAACTCATTTTTCAAAAGTAAATATCCATCTAATAGTCAGAAATTTAAAGAATGCCAATTGTTAACCATCGATAAGCATTGGAAACACCTGCTGTTGATGTATCTCTGAAAGTATTATTTTGTTTCCGAATTGGAAATCGGTTGCATTGGTTGCTCTGACTATCAAATGATTCTTTGTAGCAGTGCATGAACTCTTGCTTGCATTATGCAAAACAATTCATGCTGTGTCAAAGTCGTGCATAATTAACTATATATGTTGTAGAGTTGAAGCGCTTTATATTGTTTTCTGAAGAATTACTTCAATAACTTCTGACTTTTAGTTAATTAAAGAGTTGCGCTTTTATTTCATTATAATAACACTTTAAATCATAACTCATTTAATGTTACAATTTAGGGCTTTTACAGTCAATTTATTAATAAATCACAATAAAGGCAAGAAGGATAACCATTCAAAACGTGTTAAGCTATACAAAAGATCATTTTGTTATTATCAATAATTTCATTATAAACTTAATTTTTCATTATTTCTATTAAATTATTATTTTTTATTGAAATTAAACATTAAATTCAACTTCGAACGAAAATTGTGAAAAAATTTTGTTTTCAAACAAGAAAATAAATTATGACATTATTGAGAGTACCGGCACTCTGTTGTAAAGTAAATTATATTCAACGCATAACACATTACTCTAATTTCAATTTGAACGATAGAATTACAAAAACCAAATGTCTGGATGTAATACACGCTGAATAAACAGAAATAAATAAAAGTAAAGCCTTAATAACAATTCAAAGCATTAAACGAATCATTGCTGAAGTTCTAAAGTTAGTTAAATAGAAAGTTGTGTCAAAACAAAGCCTTTCATTTATGTTCCTTTGACTCCATGTGATGTTAGAATAATTATTCATTTATAACGAGTGTTTTATTGTGAATATTAAACGGATGTTCTCCACCCTTAATATAGCGCTTCTTCTTCAGCAGTTGACGATACGCTCTGCCAAACGCTGATATATAGTCATTATACAGAATGACGTGAATTTATAGTCCATTATTTTCTGTATTAGCTTTACGTGTACTGTACTTTATAGTATCCAACGTTTACACCATAAAGTTATTATTATATTAGTCTAATAATAATCGGAAGTAATACACCCTCACCTTTCCGGTGATATACAATTTTGTCTCTGAAAAAATAGAAAAATTCGGTGCAGTATTGTATGTACAGTATATTGAAATGACTGTTAGGACAGAATAGAAAGATAATCAATGGTCTGCGACCTTAACTTCCCTCAACGTTTTCTTTTGCATACAAGTTTGGGAACATGTAATGGTGAGTCCCGGCTATATTAATTACAGGTGCAAATGCAGCTTTGTGTGAGTGGTTCTGTTTCTTTTCTCGATCCATTTGGCAATACGTGATGTAAAGGCGTTCTTTTCAGCTATTTTTAATGCCATAACATTTATTACATGTTTTTGTACTCTGAACTGTAAAAGTTATTTAGTTGTGAGTTGTGTTGGATTTCATAAACTCAATGTTAGTGTTATCAGAATAGCCTTAACTTCGTAGAGTTGTGAGTTATTTTGATCATTTTGATCGGTTTCACTTATTGGACTGGAGACTAAAGAAAATAAATAATACCATAACTCTTGAAAGATAAGTAAATTTCATTTATTTATTTAACGAGTGGGAATCGCTTTGTCTGCTCTAACACTGGATAAACAGACATATGCACAACACATTGGAAACCACTTAAAGCTCTTCTTATGAATTAACAGTGAGTTTGTGTTCACGTCTTACTGTACACTACATTACTGTATTTCCAACAGCTTGAGCTTCCCTTCCCATCAATTGCAACTTCTCTGATCATCTTCAGTGAGAGCGGTCTCCGACTGATTTGACCTTTTAGTACATATTGACATTAACATCTCCCCAACAAAGTTCATCGTAATTATAGGGCCCATAACTCTATGGCATAAGCATTTCAAACTGAGCGTGAAAGCCATAGGGCTTGGGGTCTGTCTCAGTTCACTCGGATTGGATGTGCATTAGATGTGCTGAAAAATTATACGATACTCACATTCAACATATTTCTCCGGAGCTTTTATGTTATGACTTTTTGTGTGCTTATACAGCAAAACGAACACTATTGCTGTACACCTCTCCGATCATTTTTTGGTATGCAATATACATATGCGCTTCAAGTATGACCCATACTATTAATGGGGCTTAACTTTCACTGTATGTGCAGTATTCAAAACATGTAATGTGCGTGGATTTCATGTGTTATATGTCAAAGACAGGAATGAAACACAAAAAAGCTTTTATGGCTATTTGTTTGCGGTTATGCTTTTAGTATTGTGTGATGATATGTCTGATATGTCCGATACTCCACAACAAAAAGCCTGAGAGAGCTCTACGAGAGGGAAAATAAAAGAAAAAGAAGAGAAAGAGAGAGGAGAGGAAAAGCTTAAAGAGCGGAAAGCAAAGCATCGACTTTTATATTTAATAATAGAAGTTTAGAAAAGTTTAGAAAAGTTCAATTCTCGGTGAGTTTTTGCAAACATCACATTCATTCGTACACTCAGTTCAACAGCAACTGTTGTAAAGTTAAGATACTATTAAAATTGTTAAAGTTGTTAAATTGTGTTCTGTGCTGTTCTGTTCGTGTTTTTAGTGTATAGCTTGCGGTTATTTACTCACATCTTTTCTCATGAAAACCTCTTTTTATCATTTAAAGTATCTCTCGATTTGCTGTGAGCTAACGTTCATATACTGGCTGTCCGTTTGACTGTTTTATCAGTTCTCAGTCTTGGCAACAACACAATGAATGAGCAAAACTCTGATAACAGACTTTTCAAAACTACATTTCTTTGCAAAGCTAAACGTCAGAATTGATTCTAATATGAGTAATAAATTTATATTTAATATAAGTATGAGTTTGTGTTGTTAATGGTGATCATAATGAACAGTTTATCTAACTTAAGCCTCTTATAGGGCTTACGCTTACAATTTAGAAATGCAATGGACTAACCTTTTATTGCACTCATATCATAGTTTGTGAGAAATAAGAAAATAGTTTAATATACTGTTTAAATAATGTTTATAATAAGTGTATAATAAGTGAATTTTCATCGAACTAAACATACAAAATGTTAATCACATTATTTGACTTAATTTATATAATATTTTCATACGGATTATTAATTTCACAAAATATCTGTAATGCATCGCATTCATCAATAATAGTGGACAATGGATATAAAGGAATGGTTATTGCATTCTCGCCGAAAATAACCTCACCTCAGAATGATATCATATCTAAAACTCAGGTAACATTAGATGAACGCAATTTTGTTAGCACTGTATAAGCAGACCATTGTATAGTCGCTGTATTTTATGGCTTAAACTGTTTTTCATGCGAATATACTATGAACTGAAGTATGTATAGAAAGTCGTGATGTAATTTTTGCCCAACGAATGCATGTGCCGGATATCATATTATATACCCTATAAATATGTATCTCTATGTTATTCTCTCAAATTTACAAAATCGAAAATTCCAGTTGAATGACTCCATATATGGC
>JAUJYT010001413.1:0-11697 GCA_033996565.1 Nanhermannia nana
GTTTCTGACGCAATTATTTGCCAATCTTTTTGTTGAATTTTTTCCAAAAAAAACTCGATAACGGGAAAACTCATCGTTTTAATGGTTTTAATATGAGAAAAATCTACCACTACTAATAGTGTACAGTACAGTACAATATAAAATCTTAAATTTTTTTGATAGAATACGAACGAACAGTCATTTTCACCCAAAAATACGAGAGTAAAATATATACATAGTCTTTATTTTAATAGACTTTAACTAATGTTTGAAGGATAAGACAAATGAGTATACTATGAGTATCAGATTAAATGTTATAATCAAAATAAGAGTAAATAAGATGTTATGAATGAAATACTCAATATTAATGAGTAATAAACAGAGTCTCTATTTTTCGGAATTGATTCATGAAAATTTTGGACCTAAAATAGAAAATCTTTTTGAGATTTAAATTAGGAAAATGATTGAAAAATTAAATTGTTAACAGTTATAATCAAGGTTCGTTAAGGCAGGGGTGTTAGGCGTGTGCACGCCCCTAGAAAGTTGAAAAACTGGACCCACAAAGGATTTTTACTAAATCCTAAAAAAGTTTCTATCAACCCTTACTAGAATTTTAAAATGTTTCAGACTTAGATATGATCTGGAAAACCTTGGTTATAATTTTTATAATTAATATAATTAATATAAATTTAATTTAATTAATATAAAATAATTTTAATTTAAGCCTTTGTTTTGTTTAATTATTATCAAAAATGGTGTTTTATTCTTTATAAACATTTAAGTTCATAAGTTCAAGGTTACGATAAACTCTATCATTATTCAGTTTTTTAAAAACTTATATCAATCTATTACTCAGTTTTTAGAGTATAGTCGACTATAAGAAAATGCTATACACAAAAGTATATATTATGAAATCCTCGTATTTTTTGGGTCAAAATGACTGTACATCTATTATTGAAAAAAATCTTTAATAAGCCCTCAATAAATATTTCATATTTCAACAGAAAAGGCTAATTTTCGGTTTATTCGGCGTGATATCACGTCTGTACCGAATAAAAATTTTTGGATTCGGCGTCAATATTCAGCGAAATTAGGCTTAAGCCGAAAACCTTTACCACTATTTATCCTTAAGTACTGTAAATATAAAATAAACTGAAGTTAACCATAGATTGTAAAATATAAAACCTATTAAACTATTTAAAACCGATGAGTTTACTCCCCCCCCTTGAATTTCAAAATTTTGGATACCTTGCTTAAGTTTGCTCTATGCTAGTTATAAACTAATTATATTTGGTTTAAGTTAAGTTATATTAAGTTATATTAAATTATTATTAATGAATTTATAAACGAATCTCAGAGACATACAATTCCAGTGAAGAAACAGTTCCCATATTAAGCTCTCAGATCTTAGTCAGAAAAAGCAGAACATCCTATTCAAGTATTTCAACTTTATTGGCGGACAGATCTCTGAGTCAAAAACGGAATCAATGGTCAGAATTTTTAATACATATCTGTCCCGTCGATATCAAAGAATGGTGTGAAAGAACATGCTTTGGAAAACTGGTTCAAATCGTAAAAGTAAAGTAATCGATAAAAATAATAAAATAAAACAACAAATATTTTCTGTTAGTCTCCAATTTACTTCTTATTGACGATTACGATACCAGTGGTAGATTATGAAAACAGCAAAAACAATTGGTGTCGAGTACTAAACACATTACATTGCATAACAGGACCGCTTTGTATTTTACTCTTGACAGGAAGTATGAGAACTAAACGTTTTTAAAGATTATTTCAGATTATTTCAAAAGTTCTTATGCAATCAATATTAGATTTTTTCCGTGTGGTCCATAGCGTGCCATTAGTTTTTATATTTCTCTCACTATCGATATTAATTTCATTGGTTGTGATACTGACTTCACATAGTGACGATCCTCCAAAATATCATTGGGCTTTTGGATATCTTGGTTTTGCTGTGTCTGTCAGTTGGATCTATGCGTTAGCCAATGAAGTCGTAGATTTACTACAAGCTATTGGTATTATATTCAGCTTAAGTGATGTGATTCTTGGTCTCACAGTATTGGCTTGGGGTAATAGTATTGGAGGTAAGGATTAGATATTTCTTTTTCTAATATACATATTTTTAAGGGTAACCTATATCTGACTGATATCAGTCAAAATATTTAAGTTTCGAATAATTTGGATTTGTTTTAAGTTTCTGGCACAGCCGTAGCCAGCTATGGGCAGAAGGCCCGGGCCCCCCCAAAGATTTTTAAACATTTAAGTGTAGATCTGTGAACATTTTAAAAATTGGTCAAATACTGGATATTTTCTATGTCTGGCCCCCCCAGACTGAAAATCCTGGCTACGGCACTGGTTTCTGGATATATTTCAAGTTTGATATATTGATCAAACAATTCTTTATAAATGATCACAAATTTACTATTTATAGAAAACTTTCTGTAAAGTTGTAAATTAAACACAAATAAAGTTTATATTGTTTTTATATCTATTATTTAACACCTATTTAAATACATATTATTATAGACGTTGTGTCGAATATTAGTATAGCCAGACATGGATTTCCTCGAATGGGACTCTCAGCATGTTTTGGTGGACCGCTTATGAGTAATAATTTGAGTTAACGGAAGAAATTGTTTTAAGAAACTATTATTTGTGTTTAGATCTGTTAATGGGAATCGGTTTACCCTACACTTTCTTTCTGAATGAAAATGGAGGATCTCTTGGAGTAAGTCTTATCAGTCTTATAATGTCTTATAATCAGTACAATCAATAAATAAAATTTGCATCCAATAGCTTGAATACTCAGCTATGGTTAGTTTATTGTACTCAACCATCACCTTCTCTCTCGCTTCAACACTAGTGGTGGTCTTATTTACTGGCTTCGAGTCCAAGAAATATCACGGAATCTTTCTTATAAGCCTTTATATCGTGTATTTCGTGTTGGCGTCAATGATAGAGTTCGATATTATTTGATTTATATAATTATTTTAAATATGTTTTAATCTGTTAATCGTTTAGTTTTATTGATATTTACTAAGAATAATATAATTGCAATCATTCAATGTTTAAAATCGGACTAAATTTTTCATCTGAAATAAAACTATTTTATCTCTCACTCACGTGTCAGCTCTGAAATCATGCAAATAAATAATATTGAACTAATGGTAACACAATTCAAAACTTGTTTAGTTATTTGATCTGAGACTTGAATAAATAAATATTGCAAACAAACGGTGTAAATACGAGAATTGAAACATACTTTTAATAAATTCAAATCTCTATGGAAATGATAGATAGCATAACATTATCTTTATATAGAATTTGACTTAATTTTGTTATTTTTCAACAGTTTAACTGTTACTAATTTGAGAGATAAATCATTAGACAAATTAACAGAAACAATATATAACTTAAGATAAAAGTTTGTTTTACATCAAAATTTAATACGATTGTATACTACATACGTGATGTAGTTTATACATAAAATATACACAAAATCAGTCAAAAGGAATAAGCCGTTTACCGATTTTCTCTAATCACTCACTCATAAGACTAGTAGCGATTAGTTATCTTTGAGCATACATTAGGAAACCTTTATATCTAAACATAATATTATTGATGAGTTAATGAGAACTGATCCGAATACGAATGCGTTACAGAATTAAGTGAGTGATCACATGTACTATTATTGGCCTCTGAAACCAGAGTTAATGAATCGTTTTTATCACATTTCACATTTACTAAAAATCCATTTCTATGCGTTTGTAACGAAGGCATCACATCTACCCATGAATCTAATGGTGTATTTTCCGAGAAATAATCAGAGGAATGTGTGGCGTTTGTAACAGAGTTCTGAAATTGATTATCGTATCAATCAGTCAATTAATATAATTAAATATGACAAACATGACCAACCTCATCATTGGTTCCATTACAGTATTTTAATTGTTGGCAAAGAGCAAGTCGTGCCATATATAGCTCTTTTTTCAAAAAGTCGACCTCACTCTACAAAAGATAATATCAATTATTACTCAACTCTACCAAATCCTAATACTTATTGAAACAGTGGTTTCATATTAATTAATAGACTATAAGTTTGATTTTTAGGGTGATTTTTGATGAAGATTTGTACAGAAAAGAAATTATTGCAATTAATGTGTTCAATACCTTGTGTTGTGTCATAATCTGTTGCAACCGAACCAAAACCTTATCCCGTAATATAACCTGACCGTCGATATCAAAAATTTCTTGACTAAGCGCTCCGTCATATGGCAAAGCATCATAACATTGCTCATCATTAGGAGTTGCGGGGCATCCAGAGCTTGGAGTTCTGGTGTGTTTTCCATTTCCATTGCAATTACTATTATCGGTAGAGCTTTGCCTTTGAATCTGTGCGTTCTGTACTTGTTTTTTCTTCTGACAATAGACAGAATGATATAACTTGTCGAACTGGACGGTCAGATCATTGTTTTGAACCGAGGAATTGCTGAGTTCAGAAGTACTGGTGCTCGTAGTCAACAAATTATTTAATAAAGTATTGTGATTATCACAACATGACTGCAAGTTTTCAATATAAGAATTGCCATTGAGTAGTGTTTCAGTAGATAACATACTGAAATGGGCACTCATTCCCACATCGGTCTCGTCTAACACCTGACTCTCACTGTCACGACAAAGAGGCACCTGATTTGAGTCACGATCACCAAACTCACGACTGATGGTCATTCCATTAGTCTGCAAATCACGAATATATTTGAGTATATCAGCGCATTTGCCTTTTTCCCACTCTATTTGGTCAGCAATACTCAGAGAGTGAAACAGATTGGGATCACTGCAATGGCGCGCTCGTAATATTGAATTCTCATTAAATAAATTGTAATCATCGTCAAGAGCTATTATGTTTATGTTTTCACAGGAACGAGTCTTAGACAAAAGGGAATGGTGTTTATCACTGGCAATCGTGTCCATATCTGATTCGGTTTCATTCGTTTCATTGTTTGATGCATTCGTTTCGCTATCGTTTTGCTTCAAATCCATTTCTGAATCCTTTAGTATTCCATTCCGACAAATATCTATATTTGTGTTTCCGTTTGAAATGTTGTTTATATTGAGAGCTGAATCGGGAAAAGAGTTTGACAGAAAGGTTCCGCTAATAGATGACGACAACGGCATATATACATCACTCCAGAACACAATATCTTTTGCCTTACACGATGGCCTTAAAACCTATAAACATTACCAAATTATATTAATTAAGTGATTAGATGAACAAAAGTTTATTAATCAAAAGCTAAACTTAAAATACAAAGCGCTGTCAAAGCTATGATAACCTCAATCAAACAGGTTATACTGTAATAGGAAAATTCACAGGAAAAGCAAATTTTAAGTTTTTTCCTTTTTAATAAAATTTTAAAATTATGATAACTTAGTTCATGGATATTATGGATAAACTGTTAGATATAATAATTTAACGTTTCATTGAACTAAACTTTGACGCGTATTAATAAACTATAAGTGAAGCATATAATGAATTCAACATTTAGTTAGGTTTGAAAGAAATGGTTGAAATATGACTCTAAAACGTGTTTTCATTGGGTAAAAGAGATTTAAGAAGAACTGTTGTTTATGTAATTTTGAGATATTTTTTGAGACTTTTAGGGCTCAAATTAAGTGCTTTACAAATAAAGGTTAAATTCTACATAATATTCAAGTTTATACTATATATGATTCAGCTGTAAAGCTTAGAGACATAGAAACGTTTTAAAAATTTCACTCATCAATAGACAGCAAACATTTATAAAAAATTTTAAAACTTTTATGTCTGATAACAGCAGAAAATCAATCAATTAATAATCACTACATTAACTCATAGCTTTCAATTACAGATTTTTAATAATAAATATTTTCAAACTATTGTAATAATAAGTAAAATACTTTCTGTTACTATTAGTTATAATTTATAAAATTATATTCACATATATTCAAAGATAAAGGGCTTCAAAAAAATATGAAATAAAAATAAGAAAGAGTTGAACTTTCTAGAAAAGAAAGTAAAGCTATAATAGTAATAACAAAAGTACAATACCTGATCATTTTGTGAATAGACATAATTGACGAACTGTTGCCGACCATTATTAAAATAAGACCAGACAGAAAAAGTGCGGTCATATATTTGAAAGTCAAGTCTCTCTTTCATATTGTTGCAGATAAAGGTTCCGAATAGACAAGAATAGGTGTGTTGTATAAGTTTTATCTGTAAATCATAAGAAGATAGGTTTTAAAATTCATTTTTGATGTAAGGCTAAAAATGTAACATTAGGTGCTTTGAAAGTGATGCAAGTGCTTTGTAAGTGGGCTGCGACCCAAAAAAGGTCATAAACTAATGCATTAGAATAGTATATCAATAGAATCAAAGTATTTTACCAAAAAATATAGATTAAACTCAAAACTACACGGAAATTGTTTGACTAATTGATGAACACAGTCGAGCCATTGCAGAAACACAGGACATCTTTCGTTAGTATCTTCTGAAGACAATCCGTGTCCACAACGGTCTGCAAATTTATGTCCGAATTGAATCCATTCTCTTTCAATTAAAGCTTTAAATCCTTCTATTGTACGATAATAAGGATCTAACATAAGTTCAGCCAAAGCAACGATTTGTGGCGTTCGGTCCCATCCGTCAGAACAATGCACTAATACTGGACGCTCTTCCATATCAATAGCATTAACAACAATGAGCGCAGATTTCATGAGACCCGATATGTTGTGCAACCACTTGGAGTTGTCCAGAAGTGTGAGCCAACTGTTCATAATAAACAAAATATTTATATTAATAATGTTTATAACTTATTATCTCTTTAGATAATAACGAAAATAATTAAATGACAACTCACTTGAATTGATCTGCAGGTGATTCACAAATATATCTCATTGAATGAAAACTTTTTCTAATGCTATGAATGTTGGCCAAACTCATAAACTGAACCTCAGAATTAAGATAATATTCAGGACATTCACATCCGCCCCCTTTTGCGCGATTAGCGACGGCTGCGGTATAACTTCTGGCGTCAAGTATTAAAAGTTTTTTATTCTTAGAGTCATCAGCACTACAAGAAGTGACAATTGATTGTAAGAGGTGTTCGTCTTGATTATTCCTCCACCCGAGCCATCCCACCTCTGGTTGACTACTTCTGGCAATAACGCAGCCATTCTTGCGATGTCTCCAAACAGCGGTAGGAATCCTTCGCGAGTACCGAAAATTGGCCACAGATTCCAAGTCCTTGTCGCTAACATTTTGAGGCACAATCAGATACTGGGGATAACTGGTACACAATTTAAATTCCTTATTAATATCACTAATTCTCCATTTATTACTACAAGTGTTAGACTCGAATCCCATTCTTTTAGATTCTTTGCAAAGTGTATCGTAACAGCTCCTGATGTGCTTATTCTCCATCAAAGCGATGGGGGTTTTGTCGAACTTGGTTTCGTCCAAAAAATTAAAACAAAACAACTGATCGAACTTAGACTGAAGCGCACAAATATCGGTGAGACGTTTGTACCAAAGAGAACACTCATCTCCAGAAGCGAAGGAACAGATGAAAGATCGGACATGTTTTGTATAGATATATAAATAGTAAATATCTCTAAACTCAACGGTTTCAATGATATTAATGGGTAGACTTATAGGCAGTGCCACCTCTTTCGAGTTGGTGTACGACATAAAGAGGCGAAAGTTGGTTACTATGATTTCCCCTTCTGTTGTCGAACCACTGTATGATACCGTCTCTCCACACAGTCGAGGAAATGGTGACATTTGAGACGATTGTTGTATTGATTGCAATGAAGATGAATAGTCAGCACTATTTGAAGCACTACTACTACCAGTACTACCAGTACTACCATTACTATTACAGTTAATGCCATTTATCAAACCATTAACAGGTGCTTTGCATGCATGCAGTGAAGTAAGAGTTGTGTCTTCTTTTTGGACAAAACCATTCCCCACATGAGGTGTGGAAACCATTTTGCCGTTCACTCTGTTAACTAATGGAACAGATATACCATTAACTGACTCATCTGTGACCGCATTTATTACATCGCATTCTTTGCTATTCATTTTCATATACAATACGTTTAAGTCTCATAAACATGTATTGACCACAATATAGGTCTGTTTTATGTTATCAATAACTGTCTCATAAATAATGAACACTCAAAACAAATCTTTTCAATTGTTGGTCGCATTAAACAAATAGTAATTCATTTGTCTTATCTCTAAAGTAGAGTTTATCAGAATATAAAATATTATTTATCGCACAACAGATAACCGTTCAATAGGAGTATCAAATATACAAATAGTATTTCATATCATATATTAATAAAACTGAAGTTCAATTCGTATGAAAGCATTCAAAGAATTAAATCATAGATCAGACGAATGGCAAAACTCGTAAACAAATCCAAAACCTTAACCTTTAAATTGATCGCAGACTAATCACCAGCTTTTGGTTCACACAAAACACACCAACAGTTAAACAAAATCAATATTTTTTGTTAATTAAATCAAACTTAGGTTGAGATTTAATGTTCAGATCATTTGGATATTTGTTACGCATTCATAATATTGAAAGTAAACAAACGATTGACAGTCACTTCACTTGACTTCACTTCACTTCTATGTCCTATTTTTTAGTTTGAGCTCAACTCTCAATTCAACTCTTAATTTATTTGATTTTATTATACTTTAATTGATTGAATAATTTCAACAAAATAATCAAATAGTGGACAAAATGAACAAAACCGTCAAATACGTATTATTGACACAATTGAGACACAAATATTAATATTATGATTGAATGTCAGTCACATAGCATTACTGTATATAAGGAATTAATAAAATTAATGAATTTGTTTTGGACTTCAGGGCTTTCCCTTTCCGTTATGTTTTTTACATAAATGACGTTTTTTATTATTATGACAGTTACTGTATCTCAAGTATTAAACATTTTTTTTCAATTACTTTTAATAACAGGAAAGACCGTACAGACCATTGACTATTATTTTGTTGTTAAAATCTTATTTGAAATGACATTTGAATGAGTGAGAACATTGAAATGACTTTCATTAAAATGACAAAAACTCATTTCAAACTCTTGCCCACTCTGTTCTTTAAGACATAAAGTATTATTTGTTAGAAGTACTGTATATCCTGCTGTACTCATATTAGTTGAACCTTATTATGCTTATTATGCATATTATGCATATTATGCATATTATGCTTATTATGCATATTATGCATATTATGCATATTATGCTTATTATGCTTATTATGCTTATGCTTATTATGCTGTAAAAGTTTTTATAAAAGTTATTTTTTCCATTCCACTGAAAAGTTGACTGCAATTCAACTTATTTTCCATTCAATGAAAGTTTCTGTTGTTTACTTAGTATTGAATTACAGAAATGTAATATATTTGTTATACAGTAGACTCTCGTTATAGTGAACGACCAAATGCAAGAGAAGTGCGAGAGATTCACTATATCCGACTTCACTATAACGAGAGTCTACTGTATATTAATAAATTACGAATACTTGATTGTAATTCTTAAAGTACAGATATATACAGTATTATTAGTAACAACTAGGGTTGCTCTTTACTCGTAAAAATCTTTTTAGCTGTAATATTACAGTAATTTTACCAAAACATATGTAAAATTCTAAAAAACTATATTTTCTTAAATTGTCAAAAAATGTCAATTAACTCAATATCACTATCATTATGACTATTTGAATGAGGAGAATAATTGTCATTATTATATCTGTGACTAGAATTTTTTGATTGACAATTAGTCTGAACATTTAATAATCGTTGAATGCGTGTATTGAGGAGACGGCTTCTATCGTATGAATAAATTATTCCTTGTTTTGAAATTACGCGTTCTACTAGTCGCACTAGTCGCAGGAATGTCTTATATTCTTGTGACAATGTTCACTAATTTAGCATGGCAATTTAGCATAGCTTTTATAACCCTTGAATCCAATCCACCAATTACAGTAATACTATTTTCTACATTTACTGACCAATATTCTGTGTAATATTCTTCTCGAACTCTTTTCCTATAAATTTACAACAGCTTTTACCATCTTGTACTATTTTGCTGAAATTTGCTCAAAATTTTTGTTTTACCCATTTTAGACTATAATACGTTAATAAATTTTTAAACTTTGTTTGTAGAGTGACTTATTTTTTCGAACTAGATTGCGCCACTAGTTTTAGGAAAATTTTACATGTAATTTTCTTTTATTAAGTGTTAAATTACAGTAATATTACATTGATAAATTACATGTAATTACATATGGAACATCCCTAATATCATAAGTACACTCGATTTTATGAAAATATAATGATTTGGTTGGCTCTCTATATGACTTATGATAAAAAATTTCAATTAGATGAAATTCAACTCCATGTAACTCCATACATTCTTTACTTCAATTTTATGAATTAAATTTTCAATTCAACAGAAATAGATAACTTAAGATTAAATTACCTTAGACACAGTGGCGAAGCCAGCATAGGGCCGAGGAGGCACAGGTCCCCCTAACTCAAATTAAAATTTAATTAGTTTGATACAGATTGCAGCTTATCATTAAATATACACTCGATTTTGTATTTCAATGGAGATATAGAGGACATTTTCACTAATACAGGCCATGTTTTTAAATTTATGTACCAGAAATTGAAAATAAATTTTCGGTTTAAACCTGATAAACACAAAATTGACTCAAATTTTTGGAACCCGAATCGGTGTAAAAATTAAACCCGAATTAAATATACCTATAGCGATAAATTATATTTTGTAAATTCTTTAGTTATTAGTTTTAAGACGCTGTAGTACAGTACAGTACAGTAGTACTCTTTATAATAAAACCTCCTTATAGTGAATACAGGACTTGGCGTCCATTCACAGCGATTTACCACACGGGGATTCTAATACAATAAACGAATTAAAACATAATACAATCCATTCATTCATTCATCCATTTACTGGCTCTCATCTTACAAAATTACACTACAGTTGTGTTCGAAAACCAACGTTTCTCGAGAATTCATGAATTTGCAATTTGTATTGTGCATTGTAGACATGAGAACCAGATCTCATCTCGTGAAAAAAATCTCGATAAATCTTGTCTCGTCTCGCGAGACAAGACGTATTCGAAAAAAATTATTGGAAGATTGATTTATTGCAAAAAATGAATTATTACAAATCCAAATGATTTTTAATAAAAACTAATTGAAGTGTTCATTAAAATTTCAAGGAATACAACTCTTGAGACGAGATCTAAAATACGAGACGAGACTGTACTGAATTACACGAGACCGAGACTTCTCATGGACTCACTTCTTCTATTTAATACTCATTCCCTTCTTCCCATCCATTCCATAGAAGTGGACGAATATATTTGATCACTTTCGGTGGTGAGCGCGAACACTGAGCTCGAGTACTTGCTCGAGCATAAGCAATGAAGTTTTAATAAATTAAAATATTTATTAATGTTAAAAACACTAATTTCTTAATATAAAGATTGTTTGAATGATATTCCATTAGTGAGTATCATAATTAGTCTTATATATAGGGTGATTGATAAGTTGGTATAGACTTTGCATTATTGAGCGCGTGCTTTGC